>BSBK01012785.1:17500-95000 GCA_027943335.1 Chamaecyparis obtusa
ATGTTTGTTAGGTTTTGGAATAGTTAAATCTATTTTGCTGATTTTTAAAACTTTATCCAAATCCCTTAGATATCATCTCCTGCAGATTCTTCTGCAAAGATATCCAATAGTCTCAATATCAAGATCTACTTGGAGGGCCAAGGGGAGGAACATTGCTAGGATATCAGTATTGACTCTGTACTTATTTGAATTTTCATTGAATTCACTTCCCAAAATTATTGAAACTACTCTAACTACAATACTAAATTTGATCATTAAGATCTTTCTGATCCTGCTTGAAGAGATAACCTCATCGAAGGCTATTTGTTTATGAAAGCTTCTCAATTTAATTGGGGTAGACATTTTTTCTGAGCTTAAGAGAGGCTGGAGGATAATAACTATGTTATCCTCGCTTTCCTTTTAAAAGTTTCTCCAGGGAGTAAAAGGAATGAGAATCTCAAACATTTTCTATTCTTAAGGAAGTCGTAAAATCTTTTTATTTCCAGTTCCACCTAAATGATAAAATTAGCTTGACCCAAATATCCAATGCCACCTATAAGAAAAAATTTGCTCAACCAAAAGGTTAAGGGGAGGTGGAATGAAACTTATGAAATGTCTCCTAGGAGATGTGACTAAGATCAGTAGTAAGAGGATATTTATAAATAAAAGTTCTACCGACTACCTAAATTGAGAAAATTTAAAAAACTTACATAGTGCAATTAATAAAGAACCATGTAAGGATCAATGGGCCTATGATACCTAAAAAAAAGAAGGCTATCTAATGGATAATGACAAGAGGATCCAGTTGAAAGATTAGGGGATGGCTAAAAACTAAAAAAGAAAGGTTAACCTAGCATTAAGCATTACCTTTATAGCTAATAATATTATCCAAAGAACTATGTTCCCTTAATAATGACCTGAAAAAGACTACTATAAATGATGAAACTATGTTAAAGAAAATGTCCTTACTATTCTTGGCTTTCCTCAACTAAATCTAAAAGAGACTCAACTCATAATCTAACTATTTGACATAAAGAGCCTTGAGTAAACTCAAGCTTTGGTTAAAATTTTTAACGTTGTTAGTTAGTAGGGAGCTAGATTCCTGAATCTTTATAGGGATTGTGTCCCAAATTTACTTTTTTACCAGCATTGTCCAATTATGTTAAAGTAACCTCATTTGCCCCTAGGTTAGCTAGTTCATCTGCTCTCATGTTTCCTTCTCTGTAAATGTGATTAATTGATATTTCTTGAAAGAAATCACATAGGGTCAATGCTTGGGAAAGGAGGGAGTTTAACCTCCAATTTGGAGTCACTTTTTTCCTTAGTGCATTAATAATTATTGCAGAATCACCTTCAATTTATAAGTGATTTAATCCCAAGGAAACACATTTTTGAAGACCCTTTATTAAAGCATAAAGTTCTGCCCAATTATTTGTTTCCTCTCCAATAGGAGCTGCAAGTGCTGCAATTTCTTTACCTTCATGATTATGTATGTAGCAACCAATGCCTGCAGTTCCTAGGTTACCTCTAGAAGCCCCATTAAAATTAAGCTTGTGCCATTCATTCTTTGGAGGTCTCCATATGCATTCATTTTTGTTTGACAATGTATTTTGAGGATTTGAGCCTATAAAAGGTGGTAAGACTAAACCTTCCCATTTACCCCGCATTCTTCAACCCTATTAACTCATTCTTAGATCTATTTTCAGGATTTTGATTGTATTACTATTCTTTTTTTCTATGATTGCTACTTTGATTTTATTTCATAGTTGTTCCCACTCTAGTTTTTCTTCTCTGAAAATTCTTCTATTATGTTCTTTCCAAACTTCCCATATTAATATAGATGGGGAAATAGTCCATAAGTTTGCAAAAATGCTCTTTTGTTTAATGATTGGCCATGCTTGCAGCATGGCCTTAAGGGATTGGGGAAAGGTAGAGGACCACCCTAAGTTCCCTTCCATCCATTTCCAACATTGATTTGTAAAGGGGTAATTTAGAAATAAGTGGTGTCCATCTTCTTCATCCTCTTCACATAGTGGGCATCTGCTTGGACCTGAGAAACCTAATTTCCTAAAATGATTGGCTGTTAAAAGTCTATAGTTTAGAGCTAACCATGTGAAAAAACTTTCTTTAGCTGAGCACTCCTTGCCCTAGAACAGGTGAATTGGTAGAGAGGTTTTAGGTCTGTTATAACTATGGGAGATGATCCAGTACCCATCCTTTGTGTTTTATTCACCTATTTTTGATCCGTCCCAGACTAATTTGTCTATTCAGTTGTTTAATGATATTTTTCTATTTTTGAGAATATCTTTGATTGGTGATTCTTCAGAAGCTGAGATCCCAAATTCTTTCAAGGATTTCCAAATCCAATTCCCTTCTTTGAAAATGATGTAGTCTTTGAGATAGAGACCAATCTTTTCCTTTAATGAATTAATAAGGACCGAGTTATTTAATTTCCTAGATATTACCTCGTAACCTCCCCATGAATCATCCCAGAACATAACCTCCTCCCTCGACCCTGGGCACCAAGTTAATTTTTCCAAAATAATAAATCTACATTCCATCATAAAATCCCAAAGTCTTGATCCTTTTGGGGGATGTGGTTCTCTAAAGATGTTAATGGGTTAATAATCTTTCAAGTATTTGTGAATATGTTATTTTGCCCATTTCATTTCAGGGTTTCTAAAGAGCCTCCATAGTAATTTGGCACATAGGGCCTTCCCTTTGATCCCCTAAGTTTTTAAGGCCCACTCCTCCTTCCTCTTTAGGTTTACAGATGTTTTCCCATGATATTAGTAGAATTTTCTTATTTTCATTGCTTCCTTGCCAAAAAAATGTCCTTAAATGCTTTGTGATTTCTGATTTTTCATTTGAAGGTAAGTGCATACATGATAAATGATATATTGACATTATAGCCAAAACTGATCTAACCATGGTAGTTCTGCCACCAGAGGACAACCATCTTCCTTTTCATGAGCTCATTTTGTTTTTAATATTATCTATAATGGGATCCCATACATTTGTTGCCATGTTCTCCTTGACTAATGGAAGACCTAGGTATTTACATGGAAGCTTACCTTCCTTAAAGTTGAGGATTCTACATATATCATCTTTAGTTCCTATATAGGTATGAAAAAGAATATTTCTGATTTATCCAAATTTATTTCTTGTCCAGAAGCTTTTGAGTATGTTTCCAAAATCTTTTTAAAGGTTCTTGCCTCACTTCTATTTCTTTCTCCATATAAAAGAGTGTCCTCAATAAAATGTTGATGAGTTGTAGACTCCAAGTCACTGGTAATGGAGATTCCCTCAATGGCCTCATTATTCCTCTCCTTTGATATTACCCTTCCTAAAGCTTTGACCATGATTATAAATAGGAATGGGGCGATTGGATCTCCCTGTCTAAGTCCTCTAGATATGCCAAAAAAATCTTCTAGGGTTCCATTTACTACGACCGAAATCATAGGAGTAGATATGCACTCAAAAATTAAGTTAATCCAACTTTTTGTAAATCGAAAAGCTTCCATGCACTTGCACAGAAACCTCTAGTCCACCTTGTCATATGATTTTTTAATGTCCAGTTTGATAGGCATACTAGGGTTTTTTTTTTTAAGGATAGAATGAATAGCTTCTTGAGCTATGATTACCCCATCAAAGATGGATCTTCCTAGAACAAAATGGGTTTTCTCTTCGCTAATTATCAAGGGGAGAAGTTTTTGTAGTCTAAGGGCCATTGTTTTAGTAAACAATTTATATAAAGTATTACATAAGGCTATTGGTCTAAAATCATCAATGCTCGTGGGTTTCTCTTTTTTGGGTATAAGAGAAATAAAAGGATTGTTAACTTCTTTAAGAATTTTATCTGAATTGCTAACCCCCTCTAAAGCTTCCGTGACTTCCTCACCTATAAAGTGCCAGCACTTTTGAAAGAAAATGGCTGAGAATCCATCAAAACCTGGAGATTTATCTGGATTCATTTGCATTAAGGAAAAATGTATTTCATTGATTATAAATTTACCTATTATCATTTGGTTATGTTGTTTAGTTATGACTTTAAGTATATTTCTGAGTAGTTCTCTTTGACATCCTAGATTCGATGTATCCCTATTATTTAAAATGTTATCAAAGTAGTTTACTACTTCATTTTCTATGTCTTTGGGGTCTTCTATAATTTTTCCCTCCTCATTCTTGATACAAGAAATCCTATTAGCAATTCTCCTTTGTTTGGTGCTATTATGGAAAAATTTAATATTTCTATCCCCTGCTTCCAACCAAGTTTCTCTTGATTTTTGTTTCCAAAACAATTCTTCTCTGGCTAGGATTTCATCATAATTCTTTAGTAAAGCCTTCTCCCTTTGGTATAGGTCATCATTCATCCCTTCCTTAATAACCTGAGAATTAACTTTTCCTAGTTCAGTTTCAAGTTCTAATTTCTTTTCAAAGATGTTGCCAAACTTAGACAAATTCCATTCTAGTAGTTTTCTTTTAATCCATTTGATTTTTTTTACTAATCTATACATCTTAGAACTCTCAATCTGAGGTTCTGACCAGCAAGTCTCAAAGAGTTTTAGGAGTTTAGGGTTCATTCACCATACTTGTTCAAATTTAAAGGCACTTTTTTTGGGTCTAGTTTGTGTTAAGATATTGTTGATAATTGGGTAATGGTATGATCCAGATAAAGGAATGATGTTTTCCATAAGTGAAATAGCATAGTTGGATAAGCTTCCTTTAATGAAGAATCTATCTAATTTTTCTACTTTTTTGTAGAAGCCTATTCTTCTATTATTCCATGTGAAGAAATTATCTTCCATTGGGATTTTGAGTAGAGAGTAACTGTCCCTCCATTGTGTGAAGTCCCTAGCTACTAATGGAAGAGAGTTCGCTCCTCTTTTCTTAGAAATCTTAGCAATAACATTGAAGTCACCTCCTAGGAAGCACACTGTATCCCTTGTTTGATCCAAATAAGATCCTATCTCATTCCATACTATAAGTTTATCTTTATTCTAAATAGGTCCATAAACATTAATTAGGTTAAAAGTTAGATTAAGTCTAAAGTTTTTGACCTTTCCACTCATCCAGTATTGTCTTCTTTCTAAAATGTTTATTGAAATGTTACTAGGGTCCCAAATAATCACTAGGCCCCATGAAACACCTTTAACTAGTGATGCTTCAATTTCCCTTATCCCTAATTTCTTCTTGAAATTCCCTATTTCTAAATTATCTAGTTTGGTTTCTTGAATTATCATAATCTCTAGATTGTGAATTTTAATGCACCGTTTAATTAAATGTTTCATGTTAGGGGTGTTCATGCCCATTACATTCCATGATAAGGCATTCATGGTTCATTGGGAATGCTCTTCCCCTTCCCAACATTCAGAATAGAAGTAATTTTAATCTATCCCACAGCTTCCCTAGCTAAACTCCGTAGTTCTACATGAGGCTTTCTTCCTCTTTTCCTAGGTTTTTTTGTGCAATCTAAGGAAATCTTACTCTCAATAGGTTGAGCTATGCCTAGGGAGACCTGATCCTTCATCTCCTTTTCTTCCAAATTTATTAACATCTCTTCTATAGAAACTATTAAAAATAAGGAATACTGATAAGGTGAGGGGGCGGAGGTGAATCAGTATTCCACAAACTTTTATTTTTGCCCAATTATGGATATAACATACAATCTTAATGCATAGAAAACTAAACAATGTGCATAGAAATAAAAGTAAAGAACTCATAACACATTATTTGTTCTTGAGGAAACCTTGGCCAAGGGAAAACCCCAGTGGGGATGGTACCCATAAAGATCCACTAATCAAAAGTATCATGTTAAGGATGTTGACCTTGCTAGGAGTCTATTACAAGCATATAGTGTATCAATACTGATTAAAGGACTATAGGCCTTGTTAGAAGCCTCAACCCTGTTAGGAGTTGGTAGTACAAAATAAGATTACTAGATGAGCTCACTGCTCAAACAAGTAATGTACAATATACACTGATTACAAAATAGGTTAAGATACATAACCTTTCACTACTTGCATCAATATCTTTTCACTGCTCTATATCATACTTCACATACATTCATTCTTTTTCTTTGTTACATATTCTTTTTTTCTTTACAATTTACACTTTATATTTATACAAGTTATTAAGGCTAATAACTTTACTTGGTCGGTTGCCATAATGAAAAATAAATTTTTTCAAGGGTTAACATCTAGGATGTCATCCCTTTATACTTGTTAAGTAATTATTTTGATAAACAAAATAATTCCTTAACTCTTTACCAATTCTATCTTCAAAAACTGTCTTGTCGGCTTCACACTATCTTCACAAAAATTGTCATAACTATTTCCGTACATGTCATACTAACTTGCACTCTGAGATGGGTCATCATTAGTCACCATAGAGTCTATGTTCAAGTGCGCAAGCACTGAACTTACTCCAATCAACGTTGAAAACACTGCTAATCTAATATCTCCTAATTGGGATGGAATTTCATTTTACACTGTCAACCACGTCACTAACAATGCATCTCAAGCTTCCCTTTAAATGTGTAAAACTAGATTCCATCCCAATTAGGAGATATCATCTGATTTCCAAGAATTGCTACTCAGGAACACTACCTGAATACTACTTCCACCAAAAAAGGTTATAACTTTCATGAATAAATGAATTATTGTCTATGCTCTTAACCATAGCTATATAACATATCAAAGAGTATATACATAACATCACATAGCTCAAACTACAATATGCCACGTGCTCCAATCAAAACACTATCTTCTCTCTACAAGACTCTGGTATATCACTATGTTGACATCAATGACAATCATAGTCATGAATGCAACAACAACTGCTACAGAATGACTACCAAGCATTCAACATTCATTCCCAACAACTAACAATCTCCCCCATTTGCATTGATGGCAACATAGATGAAAAACATCCAATGTTCCAGAAATCCAATACTACAACACTACTAATCTGATTAAATATTTTCAAGTCCTCTTCATCAATCAAATTTAGTTTTTTCATGTACATTTCTCCCCCATTGACATCAGTGACAGAAGTTTTATCATTATGTCAACAACAACTTAATGCCAAAAGAAACTGTTTAGAGAATACAATTACAATAGTCCTCATGACTCAGCTCAGATACACATACTCCCCCATAGAGGAAGTACCAACATCATGTCCAAAAGAAAGAATAAGGCTCATACATCATTGGATGAATGCAACCAACTGCATCATTACTCAAAAGTAGGTTTCTTATCTGCATGGTTAGTACTTCTAAACATTTTACTATTATTTTTATTCTCAATAAATTTAGGTTTTCTACATTCAATAGCTCTATGTCCAAATCCATGACAGTTATAACAATAACCTTTAAGTGGTTTAAATTGCTTACTCGTGCAATCTTTCTTCATATGACCAAAAGTGTTACAAGTAAAAAATCTACCTCCGAATTCTCTTTGGATACCTTTAGGTGATTCCTCTTGCTTTGGTGATTCTTCTTCTTTAAGTGTATCTTCAGATTTGTTGATCTCATCAGGTTTCTTCTCATCTATGCTTTCAGATATCTTCAAATCTGGTTTCTTGCTTTCATCATTTTCTTTGAAAATGTTGAATCCAAGACTAGTTTTATCATAGGATGGTTTTTGATAAGATATTTGCTCATCAATTTTTTCACTAGTTGAGTATGGCCTTTGAAGTTGTTGTTTGGATTGAGTCAATTGTCCTTTCACAATTGTATTATACTTCTCAAGTTCAGCATACTACAAATTGACTTTCTCAATTTTAGATGTTGCATTGCCAAGTTTAGATTTTAGTCCTTCATTTTCAATCTCCAACCTTTCATTTTTAGATCTTAGGTTTTCTTCATTCTTGCCATCTTTCAAACTAAGTTTCAAATTTTCTATCTTCAGTTCATGCTTAAGGATCTCATTTTATTTTTCTAAATTGTCATCACAAATTTTAATAAGAACTTCAGATTCCTTTTCAGACTTCAAATTTTCCAACTTATTTTTTAGTTTCTCAATGAGGTTCTTTGCATCATCATATTTCCTTTTCAAAATGTCTCTTTCATCAGTAAGCATATCAATTTATTCAAGAGCTTCTTCAAGATTCTTCTATAGTTGATCCATATCCATAGAGATCTTACCCAAGCTTTTAGGCTTTCCTTGAATGATTCTTCTCCTAGTAACTATGCTTTGATACCAATTATTAGGAAGTAAAGTCCACCAAGATAACTGAGAGGGGGGGGTGAATCAGTTATCTGATACTTGTAACACTTATCAATTTCAACAGTATTTAACCATGTATGTAATGTAATTGTTATACACTAAGTTTTCACCCTTGTCTCAAGTTCTCGTTGTCTTGATAACCTAGTATAACATGGGAATCATCTCCAGGTTGTGGGACCTATGCTAACTAAGATGAGACCTCTAGGGTCTAGGCTAGTTCCTCTTGGATAATCACCTTAATTTGCTTCTTGACAAGAAATGTAAAACTTGAGGGGAAAAGGGATAGAAGAAATGCTTAAAAAGGAAATGATTGAAAGCAAACTACCTACTAGGTGATATACCAAAAATATGGTATGAATTGTAGTATAGAAGATGGATCCAATGAATAAACTTAGGTCTAGGAGATCACAATTCAATGAATAGGTTTGCATAAGTATTTCATAGGAGGGTCTGCAAATAAGAGAAGGTATTCAGGGAAAGAGAAAGATTCTTTCACAAATAATAACAACTCTTTAGGTTTAGACAAACAATCTATGACCTGTAAACAAACATTCACCTCTATAACTAGGTATAGGAATGAGACAAGACTATTAAGGGGTTATGATATACCCACAAAAGCATTCACATCAAATCATCCACAAACATACACATGAATTGCAAAAAGAAAGAAGGATCAAGAACCCTAAGATATCACTGAGAAACATATAACACTGAATTAATTAAGAGATAACTCACACAAGAAGGCCTAGGGACATAAGGAATGTCACAAAAAGTCTTCAATATCTGAATTATCAATGGGGATTTACAAGTTGTAGAAAACCAGAGGACAAGAAAATTTTTCCATAGATAGCTTTTACAAAAAATTCCTCTTTTGTTCTAAAACTCTAAAAACATTAAATATATCTCACTGCACGTAGGCAAGAGCAAAATATCTAACTAGTGTTACAAAAATATCCGCATAGAATAATAAAACCCTAATTCGGTCATGTCTAATCATAATATCTCCTTTGCAAATATCTGATCGATCAAAATCTATGTCTGCGTGTCCACTTCATGTTTATACCTACAAAACTCCAACCATCATGATCCATCTACCCTCCTGCCACTCCACTAATTCATGAAGGCTCACAAATTCGATATTTTGAGATATTTGAGTTTGAAAAGATAACCTTGCAGAGGTGGCACTAAACTTAATTCTTCAACACGACACAGTACCCTTGTGAAATCAGTGGCGCCAATGATCAGATTGTCTATCACCAATTCCTCAACCATCCTTGTCCTAGAGCAATCAATTTTACCAACTCAAAATGTCCTGCATGGCTGAAGAGAGCGAAAACCCTCACAAAAAAATTGAATTTAAATGCTAACAGCTAACAGAGCTTTAAATTAAAATGCAACCATCGATGTAAAATCTCCCTAGTAAATGGACAGTCAAGATGCACTTCTAAAAGCTTTTACAAACCTTCAAAATTTCCTTTTGACAAGTCGACACCATCTTGGCAGTCAATAGCCAATCGGAAGTGAACATACTGACATGTTGGCATATTTGGACCCACCTCAAGCCTTCCCCCTAAGTCATTCAACGACTACGCAACTGAAGACTTATTTCTTATTCATGAGATCCTTTGGCCTACCCCGGTCTGGTTAAGCGATTTAGTGAATGAGGTTGTCACTGAATCTCTAAGTCTTCCAGCTAACCCTGGTTCCATTGAGCGAACACAAGAATTCTTCCATGACCAAGTCGCTAGATGCTCAGCTTGACCCTTCAAAGGAATCCTGGTTTACATTTAGCAAATCAGCGACAAGGCTTCACTTATTCTCAAGATTCAAACCTTAACCCATTGTTAACTCCGCGAACCAGCAAACAAGCATTACAATCTGACCTGGGTTACCATCTAGCGAACCAGTGACAAAGGTGTCTCCCATTCACTGAATGTCTTAAGCCACCACCAAAACATTTAGAGACTCAGTGACTGAACCATTCGCCCAATCGCTAAATATTTTAGAACCTTGCCAATTTATCACGTGAACATGCGAACCAAGGGGAATTCGTCGACACTACCAAATACTTTATCAAAACCACCAAACCTCAAAGAACACCATTGAACGACTGTCACTACATCGTTGAGTTAACTGACCTGCAACTTCGACCTCCGGTATCACGACAACTATGACATCTGACCATGCATCAACTGCTTTAGAAGCCTTTGGCCCCACGGGCCCACTGATCAGTTGAAGATTCTCATCCAACAGTAGTCGCATGATCACATGTCAGGAAAGATACCTTAGTGATCATGCGACCATCATTGATGCCTTTTGAAATAGGATCCACTGACAGGAAGGTGAGATGGGAGGACGCAGATGAATCAAGAGCCACCGAATAGGATTATGTGGCCTAGACCCACTGACATGTCAGAGCCTCTGTGAAGATATGAAGATCTATGGTCATCATGATTTTTTTGAGATAACCAGACTACATCTTAGGTTTGCGGGATGGCAAGAATCGTCAGATCTTGAGGGGATTTAAGCTTTAGGAAAATATTAAGTGCACCGAGACTTAGGAAAATTAAAGCACCAGACTTAGGAAGTATTTTGTGCATGGGGAAAATATAACTTTAAGTGGCTACCAAAAGGTAATTAAAAATTATAGCAGGCCAAAAGGGAAAAAGGCACAAACAACTAGTTTTATGAATTTCTAACTTGTAGACCAGGGAGATAGAAAACTTACAGAGGCCAGGAAATAAAACATGAGCCCATGAAACTTTCTAAGGAGCTTGACATGGATAAAATAGAGACTCTATGATAGCTTTTATCCAAATTTGAATACACGTGAAAATCAAGGTAACAGTAATTACCAACCATAGAAAGATATTCATACACAATAACACAATGACACAAGATATGTTGACTAGGGAGCCTCTTGATCAAAGAGTAAACTTCGGTGGGAATGATGCCCACAAAAGATGAACTAATATGAATATTCCTTATGAAAGAATGAACTCTATTAGGATTCTTATGAAATACATTCAGTACATATGAATCCCGGTTAGGAGATTTTGAATCCCTGTTGAAAGATTTTAAGCCTCTTAAAGGTTATGGAAGACAGAAGGACCCACTGCCCAAACAACTTCACAGTAAGATCACCGAACCAACTATCCAACTGACCTTAAGATTATTTAATAGAATAATATGAAATATATTACCTCCTTCACTATGCCAAACCACACTCTCTATTGCATCAGATCTCAATTTTAGATCTCTGTACTTCGCATGTCTTCCTTCATAATTTCATTAGCTCTTTTCTTCACTTCATGCATACAAACGCATTCTCTTATTCATAAAATCTCACATCACACACTACTCAACAAGGAAAAATATTCCTTCCTCTATACCACACTCAAGTAATTACAAATGAGTCGGCATACAATTACAAAATAAAAGTTTCACACACTACATCAGAATTACACAAAAACTATCAGCTTCCAAATACAATAACTCTCCACTCGTGCTACCTCAAAGTTTGAGCTATCAGCCACATCACTAAAAATGTGTCTCAAGCTTCCCTTTAACTGCACAAAATCAGATTCCATCCCAATTAGGAGATATCATCCGATTTCTAAAAATCGCTACTCAGGAACACTGCCTGAATACTACTTCCATCAAAAAGGTCATAACTTTCATGAATAAATGAATTACTATCTATGCTCTTAACCATAGCTATGTAAAATATCAAATAGTATATAATTAACATCGCATAGCTCCAACTACAATATGCCATGTGCGCTAATCTAAACACTGTCTGCTTCTCTGCAAGCCTCTGGTATATCACTGTGTTGACATCAATGACAATCATAGTCATGAATGCAACAACAAATGCTACAGAATGACTACCAAGCATTCAACATTCATTCCCAACAACTAACAATCTCCCCCATTGGCATTAATGGTAACATAGATGAAAAATATCCAATGTTCCAATAATTCAGTACTGCAACACTACTAATCTGATTAAATATTTTCAAGTCCTCTTCATCAATCAAATTTTGGTTTTTCATGTACATTTCTCCCCCATTGACATCAATGAAATAATTTTTATCATTATGTAAACAACAACTTAATGTCAAAAGACACTGTTCAGAGAATACAATTACAAGAGTTCTCATGACTCAGCTCAGATACACATACTCCCCCATAGAGGAAGTACCAACATCCAGTCCAGAAGAAAGAATAAGGCTCATACATCACGGGATGGATGCAAGAAACTTCATCATTACTCGAAAGTAGGTTGGGGCATAACCCCAAGCATACCTCTCAAATACTCAAATGTATCCTTAGGTGAAGGTTTAGTAAATATGTCTTCTATCTGCTCCTTTATGCTTATGTATTCCAGTCTGACTTCTTTCTCAGCAACTGTCTCTCTTACAACATTATATTTGATCTCTACATGCTTTGTCTTAGAATGTAATACAGGATTCTTAGACATACTAACTGTGCTGGTGTTGTCACAATGTATGAAAATAGGCTCAATAAACTTAATTGCAATATCCTTCAGCATTTGTTTCATCCAAATTATCTAGTTACAATTGTTTGTTGCTGCTACATATTCTGCTTCTTTTGTGCTCTATGAAATACAATTTTGCTTCTTTCTTCACCAAGAAACTAATCTTCCTCCAAGAAAAAAGGCTCCACCACTGGTGCTTTTCTTATCATCAACATAGCCTCCCCAATTAGCATCTGTATATGCACATAGGGTAAAATCATTAGATTTTTCATACCACAATCCATAATCTATTGTGCCTCTTAAATATCTCAATATCTTCTTTACTACTACATAATGTGATTCTCTAGGTTCAACTTGAAATCTTGCTACAATTCCAACTGAATGTGATATATTAGGTCTGTGTGTCAAATACTACAATCCTCCAATCATAGATCTGTATTTCTTTTGTTCAATTGCTGGTGTTTCATCTTTTCTTGATAGTTTATGTCCTGTAACCATAGGTGTTCCAACTGGTTTACAGTTTTCCATTCCAAATCTTTTCAGCAAATCATTCAAGTATTTGGTCTGACTCACAAAGATACCATTATTGTTTTGTGTTATTTGTAATCCCAAAAAATATTTCATCTCACCAATCATGCTCATTTCAAATTCAATTTTCATTTCATCAGCAAATTTGTCACTCGCTTCATCTTCACCTCCAAAAATAATGTCATCAACAAAAATAACTATAACTAACAATCCACTTTCAATTTATTTTGTGTACGGATTTCTATCAACTGTTCCTTTTGTAAATCTCAACTTTAACAAATACTTATCTAGTCTTGCATACCAAGTTATAGGTGTTTTCTTTAGTCCATATAATGCTTTATTTAATTTACATTCCATGTCTCCTTCTTGAGTCAAAGGAAAACCTTCAGGATGCTCAATGTAGACTTCTTCTTCCAATTCACCATTCAGAAATGTGGACTTCACATCCATCTGATATAATTTGAATTTTTTAAAAGCTGCATAGGCCAAAAACATTCTTACTGCTTCAATTCTAGCTACTGGTGCAAAAGTTTCTTCATAGTCAATTCCTTCTTGTTGTGAGTATCCCTTACATACCAATCTTGTTTTTTTTCTTATTACTTCTCCTTGTTCATTCATCTTGTTTCTAAATACCCATTTAGTTCCAATCACATTCTTATCTTTAGGTCTGGGGACCAATTCCCATGTCTTGTTCTTTTCAATCTGATCTAGTTCTTCTCTCATAGCTTTAATCCAATGTTCATCTTCACATGCTTCATTAGTAGATTTAGGTTCAATTTGAGAAATCAAACATAAATGTACCTTATTTCTTGTCATAACTCCTCTGTCCAAGCTTCCAATAACTTGATCAACAGGATGATGTCTTGATATGTACTTTTTTGGTGTCATAGTCTCAGATCTTGCTTCAACTATAGATTCTTCTCTAGTTTCTTCAGCATGACTTTCATTCAATAGTTCACTATCGGTCTGATAGAATAATTTAGTAGTTTTAGTGTTAGGCTGAGGATGAGTTCATCAGATTCATAATCAAGCATTCTTTCCTAAATTTTGAACTTTTCTTTAACTTTACCATTTGCGCTCTCAACAATAGTCTTAGTTCTTTTATTGTAACATCTATATACTTTTCTCTTTAAAGAATATCCAAGAAAAATTCCTTCATCACTTCTAGGATCAAACTTTCCAATATCATCATCTCTTTTAATATAACATTTGCTTCCAAAAATTCTAAAATACTTAATTGAGGGTGCATGACTAAACCATAATTCATAAGGTGTGTTGTCCGTGTCTGCTCTGATTTGTACTCTGTTCAAAGATTCTAATCATCTCTAGTAATGTCTTTCAAGTGAACTATTATACACTAAGTTTGCGCCTTGTCTCAAGCTCTCTTGGTCTTGATAACTTAGTATAACATGGGAATCATCTCAAGGTTGTGGGACCTATGCTAACCGAGATGAGACCTCCAATTTCTAGGTTGGTTCCTCTTGGATTATCACCTTAGTTTTCTCTTGATAGGAAAAGTAAATTCTTTTGAGGGAAAGGGTTAGAAGGAGTACATGAAAGGGAAATAACAGGAAAGAAAACTATTTACTGGGTGATGCACCGAAAATATGGTTTGGATCTTAATATAGAGGAATGAGATCAATGGAGGAATCAGGTCTAATAAGTCACCACTCACTAGATACACTTGCATAAGTATTTCATAGGAGGGCCTGAATAGAAGACTCAACCTATGACCTGCAAACAAACATCCTCCTCTGCAACTAGGTGTACGAATGAGACAAGACTACTAGGGGCTGTAGCATTCCCACTAAATATCTAAATTAGATCAGACACAGTAACACAGAAAATCACAGAAAGTGAGAGGGACTAGGAACCCCAATTTCTATTGACAGAATTCATAAACTTTAATCCCATAAGAGATAACTCACATAAGAAGGCATGAGGACAACAAGAGTGTCACAAAATGCTTTGCCATATCTAAATTATCAATGGGAGATTACAAAGAGTAGAAAACCAAAGGATAGAAAAGTGTCTTAGATAGATTTCTAGGAAAGAAACTTTCCTTTTTTACAAAATGTGAACTCTGAGCTCAAAATCTCTCAAAAAACAATATATACAACACTCACTGCACGCAGGTAGGAGTCAAAAATCTAACCAGGGTTACAAGATTTACAATTTAATAATCAAACCTAGGGTACTGATCAACTAAAGTCAAATCTAATCATGAATACACTTCTAGAACATCTCAACCGATTAGATAAATGACCCATCCCTGTACAGAAAACAACGTATAGATAAACAACCTGGATTCAACAACCTTCCTGCACAAAACTCACCATGAATGCACAAACTGGTACCCTTCTGGGACAAGAATCAACCCCTGACGGCCACCTAGACTTCTTCATCAACTCCGCAACCTGCAACCATCCTGGTGACATAAATTCTTTGAACTACCGCGCCGCTGCAAACATCTCACTAGAAGAAAGCCCACAAAAAATAGTCACACCGCTTGAAAAACATTGGTTTCATGATCACATGAGCCCAGAAGTCTTCATGTGATCATGCGAATGGCCTTTGAAAATCCGTCACTCTTGCCACAAATGTCGCTGGATTAAACACTAGCAAAAAACCCCCGCATAAGTGTTCAAACTCGAGTGCGAGAAGTAAACTTGCAAATTTAACCCTGGTTCCACCTTGGGTTCATTTTTCCTCTAGTCGCAGAGTCTCTTGATCTTTTCTTAACCTCGGGTTACATCTGGCGACTATGTAAAGTCCTCCAACTATGCAACCACACAAAGCTTACCAACCCTAGGCCCACTCTACTTTAAAATAACGTTGGTCGCATGATCGCATGAGCCCAAAAGACTTCATACAATCATGCGACAAGCTTCAGAGAGACTGCCTCCACTACCACATGGACACCTGGACCCACAAGATGTCCCACCTATACCACGTGGACCAACTAGAACTAACCACATTCACTGAACCCATGACAACACCGCCTGAGGATTGTAGAAGAATCTAACAGCGGTCACGTGATTGCATGGGATCAGAAGATCCCATGCAAACATGCGACCACCGTAGATCTTGAATCTATGGGGCCACACGTTACCGGGCCCACTTTGCTTCTCTGACTGCTAAGAAATAGACATGTCACCGCCAAAGGACCCATGCCGAAGTTGAAGTCTACTGACCGTGCAAGGCTTGTCACATGATCTCATGAGCCTAGAAGTCTTTATGAGATCATGCGACAATGTTATTACTTAACCGCGATCGCTGACGGTTTGGCGCATGGTCTCTTGTGATTAGAAGGCTACATGCAATCATGCGACAAACTCAGCGATGAACTTTTCTTGACTGCTAGCGGTAACATTAAAACTAGGGCGCATGGAGTAAACCCTTAGTCACATGATCACATGAGTGGAAAAGGACTTATGTGATCATGCGACAACCCGCATAACCGTTTGCCAAAAAACCAACTGGGCCCCACCTATCAGAATTGCGCGCTTGTAAAAAATACTGCCGTTAGGAAGAACTGGTGCAAAGATGAGGGGTTGAAAACATAGAGGGTTTTCTCTTGAAGGTTGAAAACACAGAGGGTTTTTCACACTGAACATTTTTTGGAACCCCTGCGACTTGAGTATTTCTTGCAAGCACTTAAACTTGAAAATCTCTGTGAGTTTTGTGAATTAAGTGATGCAATCTTAACTGGGGCAAGGTGACACATCAAAGGACATGGGGTTCAGAGTGCAAAGCATAAAAACCTATGGATCAACTTCGTAAGAAAAACAAGATGTAGCAGGAACTAGACATTTGCATGGGCCAAAATTGAAAGATGGGAAATTTTGGGTAACATGAACATACTCTTCTTTCAATGTCATGTCCTATTTGTAGAACTTCTGATACCAATTGTTAGAAATAGGGAATATTGAGAGAGGGGGGGGGGGGGGGGTGGCGTGAATCAGTATTCCACAAAATGTTATTTTTGCCCAATTATGGATATAACATACAATCTTAATGCATAGAAAACTAAACAATGTGCATAGCAATAAAAGTAAAGAACTCATAACACATTATTTGTTCTCAAGGAAACCCTGGCCAAGGGAAAACCCCAGTTCAGATGGTACCCACAAAGATCTACTAATCAAAAGTATCATGTTAAGGATGTTGACCCTGTTAGGAGTCTATTACAAGCATATAGTGTATCAGTCTTGATTAAAGGACTATAGGCCTTGTTAGAAGCCTCAACCCTATTAGGAGTTGGTAGTACAAAATAAGATTACTAGATGAGCCCACTGCCCAAACAAGTAATGTAAAATACACATTGATTACAAAATAGGTTAAGATACATAACCTTACACTACTTTCATCAATATCTATTCGCTACTCTATATCATACTTCACATACATTCATTCTTTTTCTTTCTTACATCTTCCTTTTTTCTTTACAATATACACTTTACATTATACAAGTTATTAAGGCTAATAACTTTACTTGGTCAGTTGCCATAATGAAAAATTACTTTTTTCAAGGGTTAACATCTAGGATGTCATCCCTTTATACTTGTTAAGTAATTATTTTGATAAACAAAATAATTCCTTAACTCTTACCAATTCTATCTTTAATAACTATCCTGTTAGCTTCACACTGTCTTCACAAAAATTGTCATAACTATTTCCATACATACCGTATTGACTTGTGCTCTAAGATGGGTCATCATTAGTCACCATAGAGTCTATGTTCAAGTGCACAAGCATTGAGCTTACTCCAATCAACATCGCAAACAAAAACTATTCTCTGGTTCACTAGTGAAAACACTATCTCATACTTAGACAAATCTGCAATGCACTCTGTCATACTTGCTCTCTAACTTGTGCGATCTTTATGTATGACATATGTTGCCATAATGACAACATCTATGCAATCACTTCAGCCAAATTTCCAACAAAAACATCTAAGTTGTTGGTGTTCAAATTGAACTCCTCTACAAGGAGTTCCCTTTGATTCTCAAATCCTTCTGGGTCCCAGATCTCATCCAACAATGCTCTCATTAGTTCTTCTGGTAATGTTTCTCCTATATACTTTGTTATTATATTTACATCTTCTTCAATTTTCTCTTTTTCAGATTTTGAGTTTTCTAATTTTTCTAAAGGATCTTCTTTGCTTACACTCCTGTTGTTTGCAAATAAACTATCATTAACTCCTTTCCTGCTCATTAAGGAGCGTATTGAGTGATCCTCATTCAATGCCTTATCTTTTGTGTCAGAATTTTGAAGGATCTCTTTCTCCAAGCAGCTAGAGTTTATGTCTATGATTACCATCTAGCTTTCTGAAGAACGTAAGTTAAAACCCATAAAATCTTTGATTTCATCCAACTCTCTATCATTGATGTGTTCTTTACACTGATTTTTAATTGACTCTAAATTTAGATTAATAAAATTTAGGGGTATTGGATTGTATATCATTTCTCTATGTACATTGGGCCATTCCTTATTTGTTACATAATATTCTGGATAGTGGATATTCTTACTATTATTCCTTTCATTTGAGCCTATCCCCTTATCACTTCTCCTTACTGGAGATATTTCTTCTTTTTTTAAGATATCAGAAAAAGATAAGTTTGTATCTACTTTCATTAATTCTTTAAATAGTATAATCTTCCTTCTATTGCCTTCCTCATAATCACTAGACTCATCATTGGATGAGAGTGAGAAATCAATCTTTCCTTGGGCCTTATTCGGGCTAGACTTCCCATTTTTTTGGTGATTTGATTGAATCACATTTCTATCTAAAGGACTATAATTTTCTGAGAGACATCCTAACTGTCCTATTTTAGAGCCCTTATTGTTTATGGATCCTCCTCCCTTAACTTTTCCTGTTTCATGAGAGGTGCTACTTCTTAAAATTAGCTCATTGTTATTAGCTTTGTTTCGGCAGAACTTCTTATCTTTGTTCCCTTGTATTAATTCCTTATTCATTTTTGTATGTGTTTCCCCTAGAGCTCCCTTAGTATCCTTAGCCCGTTTCACTTTGTTTTCAATGATTTTTTCTCTAGCTTTTAGAGGTATGGGATCATAGGATTTACTGATATTCTGTTCTCCAAACTTACCTATATTCTGATTACCCTCAAAGAATTCCAAAGATTGAGTATTTAGATGAGGTGAGGAGTTAATAATATTCCCAGAGCTAGGAGATAAGGTTTCTTTAGTGAAAGGAGGGTTCTTAGGAATGAGATCTTGAGGTATAATATCATTCACCATTTCATAATTTTGTTCAATTCCAAGACCTCCTTTGTTTTCAAGGAAAGTGACCTTAATTTCTTTATTATTCAGATTAAGGGTTGGGGGGATAGGTTAACTAAATGATTGGTTGTTTTCACAAGCTTATTATTGTTTGTAGGGGGTAGATGATGGGTTTCATTATTGAGCAGAATAGGATTATTTGCCACTACTTGACCTAGAATAGATGGATCCTTAGGGTTTTGAGAATCTATAGTTTCAATTAGGAAACCACCTCTATTTTTACAAAAGGGAACTCTAATCTTTTGGTAATAATGACTAGGGCCTAAAGAATCTATCAATTTATTTTCTACACAGTATGAATTTATGTTGCGAGGAGGGCTAAAATCCTTTTTGGGGATCTTAGAGCTAGAAGATGGGGACTGCTCTATTTCTTCTTCAGCTTCAACAAAGTGGTTTACGATTGTGGGATTTATGGTTATAGTTGTGGATTTACAATGAATGTTAATAGGGGGAATAGTGTTTTTATTCAGATTCATATTCATAACAATTACTTTTTCTGCAAAATTCTGTTTCGAATCTACAATTCCAACATATGTGCCTATACAATTTCCTATTTTTTTTAGAGATTATTTAGTAGATATTTCCAAGGGAAGATTCTTTAGGAGGATAGCTTTATTCACCAAAAAATCATTAATCTTATTAGGGTTAAAAAAGGGGATCCAGTCTAAAATAGTAAATTCTGAGCCTTTAAAGATAGGACAACCTTCTATTAATATTTTTTTTTAAGAGCCTTATTACTGAAGTCGAAATAAATAAAATTTTCAGGGAGGATGGAGATTTTAACCTTTTGCTGCCATATCGATTTGAGCCATTCGACTATCTCACTTGCTTTTACTCCAATGCCATTCCACCTGCAGATTAGTCCATAGCTAGCACAAATACTCTGTATTTTTTGGTACATCCATCGTTCAATTCTAAATCTAGGGTTTCCTGATTAAGGTTATTAGATTTTTGTCTAGCTAAGAATAATCTTTTATGCGCAAGAGAATATACACTATCTTGCCCTGGCAAAGTATTTTATAACAGGTCAGAGGATCTCTCTAAAACCTTAGCAGATGATTGTCTTAATTTACCAAAAAGGGATAGTCTAGGAATATTTGGAAGAGTATTTACCATGGTAGGGTTGTCCTATTTATAATCACAACGGCGATGGGGAGTAAATGTTTTTATTCTCTGGGTTTATATTTCACCTATGAGGGGGAGAGTATGGAGAAGCTTTTGGCAATTGTAGTTGATCAAAGCTATTTCTAAGAGGAATTGAAAATGAGGGTTTATGTGACATACCCGCTCTCGCCTGTATACTTTCATGGAGCTTTGCTCTTCGGGCATTCTATTTATACGCAAGGATCCATTGGGGATCAAATGCCTTATCTTTGTTCTCCTGATGTGATTCCCTGGGAAAAGAGGATCTTCAGAAAGTATCATCGCCCTGTCTCAAATTTTTACTTTGATAAAGATTTGCTTCATATCTTGTTTTAGCGAAGAAATTGATTTGGGTGTCCAGAAATTTGACTGTAGAAATGCGAGAGGCTACTCGAAAAAGCAGAGCCATAGTCTAAGGTACTAATATTAAAGTACACTTAAAAATATATAAGTTAAAAATACATATATATTTTAATTAAAAAACAAGCTTCAAAAATTAAAATTTGTAACAATTTTTTTTAATTATAATATTTTAATAAGTTAAAAATACATATTGTTCAAATTAATTAAAAAATAAAATAATAATCCTTCTTCCAATTTCATATTATGGGATCCAAACGCAGAATAGATAATTTCAGCTTTCGTTTTCAGGATTAAATAATCCGAGAATAGATCTTTATTCTAAAATAAGTGTATTCTGAATAAATTAATTCTATGCACCAAATAGACCCTTAAAGATCCTAGAATTGAAGTTGGAAGATCCTCTAACCTTCCTAGCTGAAAGATTGAATGGCAGCATGGGCAAATATTTTCGAGGCTTTCCGTTTAAGGTAAATCTAAGACATAATGAAGAGGTAATTGCGAAACTCATTAGAGGAGGTGTAAGCCATTTATTGGATTTGTAAAGGTAGGTGATTGCAGATTTCTTGTCAAATTGTACTTCTGATCATGATCGCGTCAATTGTTGTACTTTCAATGTTCAATGCGACGCTTCTGCTTGCATTACCACTCCAAATGGTGTTGGTTGTTTCAGAAAGAGCTGGTGGGATAGAGTTCTTTGGCTGCATAGACTTTTTGAAGTAGATCACAACACGATACCTTCAGCAGTAAAGTTGTAAGAAGATGGAATTAAATTGAAGGAGGACAAAAAAAGAAAATTCCACTTTGAACGCAGATGTTTCTGAATCAGTACACTTTATTTCCCTCGAATCATTGTCGATGATGACACAGAGATATTCTTGAGAAATCTCATTGCTCTTGAAGAGTGTCAAAGGTAGAAATACTCCCAAAGTAAGTGAGTGATTTCCCGCAATGTGTGTATAATGGATTCCTTAATTGACTCCAGGGAGGATGTGGGGCTGTTTCAGAAAGCGGAAATTATCAAAAATTATCTGGGTAGTGATAAGGAAGTAGCCAAACTGCTCAATGCTCTGTGCGCCATAATCACTCAAGAGGATGATTCAGAGAATGTTTTGAAACATGTAAACGAACATTACAACAGCAGCTAAAACTATGGATGAGCGAGTTCCGAAAAGAGCATTGTACATATTGGAAAGCCAAATTGGGCTCAGTTGATCAGAGATCTAGTCTATTAATTTATAGTTAATTTTTACATGAATAGAGAAATCTGAAGAGTGTAAGAATTCTCTAGAAATTACTGACATTCTTCACTTATCTGGAAGCTTCCTTAGTCATCGTAAAAGTTGCTGGAAACTTTTCTTTTGAGTGTAGGTGTAATTAATTTATTTTCTAACATCCCCCTATAAATTAATTATACCAATTTTGATAACTATCCCCCCATAATCTATATAGGATGGGTCTGAACATTAGGTCTTCTTAGATACTTATTTATACCACAAAATTTTAGTTCCCTTTATCACTATTACTTTGGGAAATTTGTTTCCATTCACATTATCACTCTGGGTTTTTAACGGGTTCACCTATAACTATTTGAGATTTTCCCCAACATATACAATGTTACATAATTTTAGGTTTTTCACCCAAACAAGTGAATTTGGTTTACCACAAACCTCACTCAAAAAATAGTTTGAAAATAGAAAAAAACAAAAACAAAAAACAAAAAAAAAACAAGAAAGATACAACACAAAAAATAGGGGAGACTCACCACTAACCCATTCGCTTATGCAGCGGTAAACAATAGGAAAGTGTCTTTATGCACTCTTTGGTAGAAATCTTCTTCTTTTCTCAAATCTACAGATCAAATCTTCTTATCCCGAATATCTATTAGAGGCAAACAGGGGAAAAATAGGGGAACATGGGAGACCAAAAGCAATGCTATAGTCTGTGTGTTGCAGCACTAAAAATAACTGATTTTCATTTCTAATAGACTTCTTAGAGTAATGGACACGTTTAAGAGATAACAGAGATATCTATTAACTGTTGCACCTGTCAAATTGCAACACTCTGACACCTGAATATCAGATATGTCGCACAAGGTGCCATTGAGCTCACTACATCCTCACATGTCACCGCTCCTTCAGCTGCGCTGCACCATGTTGCCATCATCACCGCAGCCACAAACACAAATTGCAGCCACTATTTTCACCCACTGTCATTTTCTTCACTCTCTCCAGTTTCTTGGACCATTTACCATATACCATATTGGAAACTCAAATTGAGCTCAGCTGACCATTTACATGAATAGAGAAATTTGGAGAGTAATAAATCTCTAGAAATTGCTGACATTCTTCACTCATCTAGAAGCTTCCTTTGTCATGGTCAAAGTTGCTGAAAACTTATATTTTAAGTGTAGGTATAATTAATTTATTTTCTAACAGTTCAAGTCCATGGTATTTTATCTCCTTGGTGGCAGTCGTAATACTTCTAGTATTCACACTTCTGCAAACCATCTATACAATGAAAAGTTATTACGGATCTTAGAAAATCTATCTTCCTATATATATTTGCATCTTAGAGTTACATGTTATCTATAATTAGAGTGTCATGTTAATAATAAGTAGGGTCCATGTTCCCATAGTAATAATAATAATATGGGGAACAGAATTTAAAGAATATATGGGCAATTTTTATGTAAACGAAGTATAATAGGTTTTCAATATAAACGTTTATATTAGTCAGTATATTTTATAATATAATTTTCTTTTGCGAAAACAAAAATATATTATTCTTAATTTTTTTATGGAAACATGTGAGCATTTGGGGATTTGAATCTTGATAGATTGGCTTTTATCTTATGTTATCAACTTCATCAATTCAAAAATAAATTATCACTATATTCCTCTTGAACATGTGATAGGTTTAATGAACTCAATGTTTTAATTAAGAAGAAATATAGCTCATTAATAGGTGAGTTCTATTATTTTTTCTTTTATTATACACCCATTTTAGTACAAATCCTACATATTTTTCTCATAAAATTTATAACCCATTCAAATTGCTAATTTATACTATAGATTTCATTTAACTTATTTTCAATTTATATTTATAAAGTGGAGATATGCATTGTTTTCAATTAGGAATGACAATAATATGTTTGAAATTTACATTAACCATATAATTAGACACATGGAATATTGATGTAAAATTAATCTATGTGGTATTATATAAACTAATTATATTGTCACTTTTAAATGTTATATAAAAAACATGTTTTGATTAACTTAAGCGGGATAGGGACCAAACCCAACATTAAAGTAACATCAAGTAAAATAGATAAAACAAAAGGAATTTACAAGATGTGAATTCAACTTACTAACTAAGACAAAAAAAAAAAACTACCAACCAACCAAAAGGAAAAAAACCCAGAAAATAGGACCAACCAACAAAGCATTGCACTAGGGGCATAGAAACCCCTTTCCAGTCCTTATTCAACTTCTTCAACTTATCTATGAAGGAAAACCACTTGGGAAGACAACCTATAGCAACATCTATAGAAGTCCCATCTAACTTTAAGTCTCACCTGGAGACTTTCCTCCCTTTTCCTATGCATAGCCTTCTTGTCTTCCAAGTTGACTTGTAAAGTGTTGAGAGAAAGAGCGGTCTTTTCCATCATCTACTTGTTGTAAGCAACCAAGTCCTGAAGTTTCTTGTTAAGATGAGACCTTTTGGCCTCCATGTTTGCTAGAGAAATGACCATCTCATTCTTCTCCTCCTCAATCATAATTTGGGCCTTAAGATCTTTAATTTGTTCCTCTATTATTTCCCAATTATTTAGCTTTTGGGAAAAATCATCCACCGCACCCCACATGCTCTCATCCCCCTTGCCATGGGTCCAGTCATTCACCCACTTCTCCACATAAGTAATAGCTTCCAATCCATTTGTCTTCTTTCTAGCTATGTGAAGCTATATAATGAGCCATTTAGTGATTGCATTCTATTTTTTATAGACCAAACTATGTGTTTGTTCCTTTAGACTTGCCAGAGTTGTCATGGATGAGTTAGAATTTGAAAGTTGATTTTATTATTTTGGGAAGTTTATTTTTAGTTGCTGGCTAATTTGTCATAGTTGAATTCGATTTAATTAGAATTGATTTGTTTATTCTTGAGGACTTTTCGGGGAGTCTATAGTTGTTTTTATTTATTTAAGTGATTTTATTAATGTCTTTTTTTTGGCAAAAGTGACTTTATATTATGGAAAAAGAGTTCACTTCCACACTTCATGTTTTGAGAAATTGGGATTTTGCTCCAATTTGCATTGGAGAAAATCAATCTTTTTCTTGTTGGGTTTCATTTGTGCTTCATATTTTTGTGGGTAGGAGCTCATTCGACTTGTTCCATTATTTTCATCATTTGTGTGGAGTTGTTTGCATTCACGTAGTGAATTTATTTTCTTCTATGCGTTCTTGTATTTTTCTCTTTATATGATGTATGACTTTCTATATCTTTTGATTTGAGTCATCTTTTTAAATGAAATAAAACACTTTAGTTTCATGGGCTAAGAATTAACATTCTTGTGTGCAATATCATTGTATTTCATTGACTAATTAGGTTTTTATAAGCATTTCATCTTTATAGATTTTTAAATTGAGGTTTTTGAGGTGTTATACTACCTATTTTTTCCATCTCTATCAAGAATGGGAATTTTATTGGATAAATGTGTTGTTGGGTATATTTGAGAAAATAGGTTTTAATTTCATAGCTTGGCTTTGAGTTTTATTTTTTGGCTTTTTCCTAGGTGCATCACTTGGTGTGCCATCTAGTTTTGTCTACTACCATATTTGGCATGATTGGTTGTTTTTTATTAGATGAAAAATAGGTTTTGAAGGTGCCCCAAAACCCTATACAATCAGATTTTGATGAGGATCTGGAACCCCACTAAGTTGAAATGCTGCAAATGATTAAAACATTGCTAACTAGTACCCCAAAACCAACATATAGTCAACAAAATTAAATAAAATCTAGCAATGCACCAACTGCCCATAAAATAGAACATGAGTTGAAAGCCTTGCATCAATTAAGGACTAACTTCCCAATCAAAAAGATCTTTGGATTTTGAAGGACACCCTATCCCATAACATTGGGTTTTTTCATGGCTCCCAAAACCATAATAACAAATAACCTCAAGAGAAAGATTGTCAAGAGATTAGCTAAAATTATAGGGTTTTGAAAGACTCCCCAAACTACATTGGGTTTTGACCTAGCTCCCACAACCATAACAATCAGCTTCAACAAAACACACCTTGTAGAGATAATTGAAACAACCAATGGGGATTTTAACTGGATCCCCCAACCTAAAATAGCTCCTAAAACCATAGCAAAGAGAAGCATTCCCTAGCCAAGGACTACCAGCATAAAGAAGATATACACTAAAGAACCAACTAGCAAAGAGGGTTTTAACATGGACCCCCAAACCATCCAACTATGAGCAACATTAATTTTCTCAAAGAGAAAAATGTTTTATCTAATAAAACTCCCCTCCACCTCCATAGAAGGGGATCCCAACTCAATAGGATAGATGGATAAAAGAGATGACCTCCTATAAAACCACTTCCATAAACAACCTTCCTCCCAACAACCAATTGCAAGGGAGCACAATTCTTTGCCATAGTCCACCTCACCCTTAGAGAACATCACACCTCCATAAGTTATAGTTTCACCTCAATGAGAAATAAGAGAAAAAGAGACAGCAACAAAAAAAACCTCTAATAGGTAACAAAGAGGCACCTCATAAAATAATAGGAAGTCTTCACCTATATAGAAGCCTCCAAGGGAAGAGATGAAAGAAGGCCCATGATAGCCCAACAAAACATAAAGAATGATAAGTATCAGACTCCACCAAAGGTTAGAATGACCCCAAAACTTGAAATTATCCATAACCAAAAGTGACCAGAGACCAAAGTGGGCCCTTGAGAATTTTTAGCATCCGAAAGGCCACAGACAAAAAAACCAAGCCTCCAAGGAATAAAGAGAACTCTATTTCTCCAAAAGCATCGAGAAACACGCATGAAAAAAAAAATGAAGCCTACAAAATAAAAAGAAAACCTCTCCACCTATATAGGAGAGGGAACCACTTCCATAGGAATCCATAGGGAAAGGAAAGAGGAGTAGCCAACACCATCCTTAAAAGATAGAACCATAAAAGCATAAGTTCCAAAAGGGGACACCAAAAACCCAAAAATACAAGAAATGCCCTTCAAAGAATAGTCATTGAAAGCAAGAAAGAACCTAAAAAAACTACAAAATAGGGCCCATAAAAGAAAAATCACCCTCAAAGCTCCAAGCCCAGAAGAACCCTCCAACCAGACCACCAAACAAAGGGTTCCATCGAAAAGTAAATGAAGAAGAATAGTGGCCAACCACCCATCTATAGAAAGAACCACCATGCACAGTGGTCATCGCAACCAAGAAGAGAACCAAAGAAGATGGTAATAGAAACCCCAAAAAAGAGGGAAATCCCAAATAAAAATAGCCATTCTGGAACTGAAAACTTTGTCCACAGGAAGCGAACAAACACCAATAAAAGGGACCCAAGACTAGAGGGACCTCAACTCGAAAGGAAGCCAATATCACAAAACTACAAGAGGGTTGAAAAGGATGATGACAAAGCCCAAAAAGAAAGGGCACAACACACTAGGAACATAACCAAAGATGACATAACCCAAAAGACACCAGAACATCCCCTGCAAAGCACCAGTATTGAGACACAGTCTATGTAGAAAGGAAGAAATAAAAGTTCCAAAGAGGCACTCCCACACCCAAAAACCTAGAGGCTAACATAGAAAAAGGAGAGAAAAAACAAACCCCAAAAATGATGGACTCCAGAACTAGAAAGAATAAAACCAATGCTCCCAAGAAAACAAGCTAAGGAGGATCACCATCCAAAGCTAGATCTCCCTCCTCATCAAACTCTTCCTCATTAGCAACCTCACTGCTAGAAACCTTACAACTAGAGTTGTCCATGTTCCAGCTTCGGCTTACTTTAAAAATTAGGATGATTAGATTGTTGTATGTTGTAGTACTCCATGATTTTAGGATTGTGTTATCAGAATGGATTGAGGATATTCTAGGTAATAGCTATCATGATCCAAACTCACCTGTTTGTTACTAAAATGATGACTTTTGTACTTTGCCTAAATTTTCTATAATTTGGTATTTTGATGTTTTTGGGGAATTTTGAGCCTTCCTTGTGCTATAAAAATATGATAGATGGATTCCAAGGCAATATATGCTCTTGGAAAAGTGGACAATCAAGCAACTTGTTATTTTGCTTGGTTTTGTGTTCACTTAATTTCCTCGCCTTCAGTGTTTGGGAGTAAATTAGACTCCCGATATTACTTTGGATGTTTATTGGTAATTTTTATCCATATCCTTGGTGTAGAATAATTAGATGGTGTGTTTTATGTTCATGTCCTCAATGTAGACTAAGTGGAAAAGATGTGATGTATGATGGATCCTTAGTGTAGACTAAGTGGACATGGTCTCTTATTCACATCCTTAGGGTAGACCAAGTGGACGAAGTATTTTTTAATGTCCTCAGTAATACTGAGTGCATAATATTATTATTGGTCTCTTTTTGATGTTGAGGCATACAGCTATGTATTGAATATTCATGGGAAGTAGCTCCTTATATGGACCTTGGTCCAAAAATGGGTGCTTAGGCTATGTCAAGGAGTTTTCTAAAAAGTAAGAACTTAATAAATAAATTGGGTATACCAATAAACAAGATAAATTTGTATTGTGGAAACCATTGAATCCTTAGATTTTATGAGTGACCCATGGTAGTGGTAGATGGTAATTGAATCCTCAGATGTCATATATGTTATAATGATTTTAGAATAACTGAGAGGGGGGTTGAATCAGTTGTCCTCAGGTCCAAATATACCAATTCAACTTTCTAGCTCTTCAACAATCTCAGATCTAATCAGCTTTCAAATCAATCTCTATAGCATATACCAACAAACTAAAACTTGCAGTCCATTGTCCTAAATTAATTAACTTTAAGAATATAAAACTTTCAACATCATTCACATCAAATAACATTTACACAAGTATAACACTAGGATTTATAATGGAAACCCAATTTAGAAAAAACCACTTGTAACATGCTACTATTTTTCACTCTTCTGAAGTGAGCTCTGTGAGAAGCCAACCCGGTTAAAGGTTTACAATACACACTATTAGGTGTGACCTAGTTAAAATATTTAATCACCCTGTTAAGAGTGGCCTGGTTAGAGGGCTTAAGAGCATTCCATCAGAATGTCAGCTTGATTAAAGGATTTATACAATGACTGTTAGGTCAACCTTGATTAAAGGATTTAGACTAATACAACAGTTAGAAAGTAACAGTAGGTTTTGATCTTAAAATATACAACTCAATTCACAAATACAGATCCACTTATCACATATGTTGATTTAGTGACTGACCTTCATTTCCATCTCCATCTCTGATATGCTCGGAATTCTCTTCAAGTAATCACCACAACTCTATTCAAGTCTTCAAAACTTCACCTTCAGCCTTCTTCTTAGACTCATTAGTCAATAACATCAACCTCTTCTCTATACTATAATCTCACAATTAGGTTATCCTTATACCTCCTTGATTAAGTAGATTAATCTTTTTCCACTTAATCTCTTCTATAGATCTTAGGTTTAGGTCAGATTCATCGAATCCTTCCATCATTATGTTCTCCTTCTTTTCCTTCTAGATACATCTTCAAACTTCTCCTGGAAATCATAAGAAAATGATTTAACATGCATTAAATGCTTCATACCATTTATTAATAATGTCAACATGTTTTACATGTCCCAAGAATTCAACTATGTCAGCTAGGATTCTCAATTCTTTCTCAAATGTAAATTACTGATACTTGGTCAATACTTCGTTCATCTCCTTGGTCATTACTGTGTATCTCGGTAATCACTAACTCTTTCCTTCTCAGAAATTATCTGTCACTTGATAATTATTGATGTTCGGTCAACATTAGATTTGCTTGGCATATACTGATGCTCAGTTGACACTAACATCACACAACTTAAACTAGATTTCTTTACTTTTACTCAGTTAAACTAATGTTTCTAGTCTTTTTTCACTTGGTAAACACCACATTACGTTGTCAATGTGCCATCTAATCAAGTACCCATTGAAGTATCACATAACTCAACCTTTCCTTAGGTTCTCTTGTTATCTCCTTTTTTCAAATCCTCTTCATCAATCAAAAGATATGTTACTCTCCTAGATAGCAACTGTCAAGTACCAGTTAAGGTTTAACATCAATGACAATATAAAAATTGTTTTAATTATAGTTTCCAACAATATCCCTCTTTGGAATTGATGGAAACACCACATGAATATCACATGATTCACCAAACAATCTAAAATCTCTATACAATAGATCTTCATTAATATCCTTAGCTTCATTCTGATTCACATCTAACAGATCCAAGTACTAGCTCCCCCTTGGATAAATTTTGCTTTGTCTGTTCACTAAATCTCTTTCTTATTCTCATGTAGTCTCTTTCTCTTTCAATATCTCCCTCTTAATGTTGTATCTCTCGTTCATTGAATCTCTCCCTCTTTGACAAAAATGCCAAATAAACTTGTATCTATCACTTACATCTTTACCATGTAGATGTCTTCATGTTAGTTCTATATCATGTATACTCCCTCTATCATCTTTCTTATGACTGATTATCATCTTGGTTTTACTTCTCACAACTCTAGGTGACTCCTAAAGTGTGACCTCTTCTGCATCAATTTATTAGATAATTTGATTAGCACATTTGATGCAGTGCTCCTATATATTTCTAGGTAGCCTTAGCTAGGGAAATCACCCCTAATTTAGCTCTAAGGTATTCATGAGCATCTTTAGGTAATGCTTTGTGAATATATCTACTAATTGTTCCTTTGTATTCACATATTCCAATCTCACTTCATTTTCTTGAACCAAATCTCTCAAGTAATGATACTTGATAGAAATATGCTTAGTATTGGTGTGCATAACATGATTCTTTGATATGTTAATAAAACTTGTGTTATCACAAAATATAACAATTGGCTCAGTGATTTCCTCCTTCATACCTTTTAACAAATGCTTGATCCACACTAAATTTGAACAACTCACTGTAGCTGCTACATACTCATCTTTTGCTATAGATTGGGAAATGCAGTTCTATTTCTTGCTTGTCCTAAAGACTAATCTCTTTCTTAAAAAGAATACGCCAGGTCACTTGTACTCTTTCTATCATCAACAGTTCTAGCCCAACCTACATTAGTGTAAACTTTCAATTCAAACTTATCATTCTTCTTGTAATACAATCCATAGTCCTATGTTCCTTTTAGATATCTCAATATCCTTTTCACTTCCATTATGTGACTCTCTTTAGGATTTTCAGAAAAGATTACAACAATCCCAAGTGCTAGGGAAATATCTAATCTCCTATGGACAACATATTGTAGCTTTCCAATCATGGATGTATACAGGGTTTGATTCACTTTAGTTGTATCATAAGTTTTAGATAAATTTTGTCCAGTAGCCATATGTGTACTTACTGGTCTAGAAACTTCCATACCAAAAGTTTTCAGTATCTCCTTGACATATTTAGATTGAGTAATATAGATACCTTCCTTCATCTGATAAACTTGCAAACCAACAAAGAATTTGATCTCACCAAACATGGACATTTTAAGTTTAGTTTGCATCTCCTTTGAAAAGTACTGACATATGGAATCTAGTCCTCCAAGCATGATATCATCAACAAATATTTCAACTAACAAAATCCCTTTACCTCATTCAGTCTTTAAATACAGATTGTTGTTGTCATTTGTTCTTACAAATTCAATCTTTATCAAATAGTTATGCAGTCTCTCATACCATGCTCTAGGGGCTTGCTTCAATCCATACAATGCCTTATATAGCTTGTAAACCATATTATTCTTGCTTTAGTCAAAAAATCCTTATGGCTATTCAATGCACACTTCTTCTTCCAATATCCCATTTAGAAATGTAGATTTGGAATCCATTTGATATGCTTTGAATACTTTATAAGCTGCATATGCAAGTAGAGTCCTTACTCCTTCCAATCTTACAACTGGGGTAAAGTCTCCCCATATTCAATGTCTTCCTCTAGTGCATACCCCTCGCATACCAATCTACCTTTATTTCTAGTGACTTATCCATGTTCATTGAGCTTATTTCTGAATACCCATTTTGTTCTCATTACATTCTTGTCTTTTTGTCTCGGCACTAGAGTCCAGGTTTTGTTCATTTCCATCTGTTATGTTTCTTCATTCATGGTTTGTATCCAATCTTCATTCTCTAAAGCATCTTTCACTATTTTTGGCTCAAAATCAGATAGTAAGCATGTATGATCTTTTAACTTACTTATTTTTATGACTCCGGATTCCTTACCTCAAATGATTTGTTTAGACTTATGATGTCTTCTCACATACTATGTCAATGTAGGTTTAGATTTCCTTTATTCTTGGTCTTGATCTTTAGGTTTTTTGTGACGTTGTCACACCTCGCCCATTCGTGATTGGATCCCCCTTCTCTCTCCCTGTTGGCTTGGCCCTATTTTTTGGGTTTTAGGTGCTCTGTTAGCAGTAGTCTTGAACAAAAGCTCTACTTCAAGAGAACAATGGAGTAGAAGAATAAATGAAGGAAATAAATTTGGAGAAGAATATATCTTTCACACCCTAAAAATCATGCTTACGTTCTTTCTTGTGCATGTATGTGAGTCAGTCAAGGAATGTTGCAAAGAAAAAATCCTTCACACCCTTCAAATCCCGCTCCCAGCATCCTTCGAGTGTGAGTCAACATGGTCAATGGACTAATCCATAGAAGAAGAAATTCATTACTCACTCCCAAGCCCGCTCTGATTTCTTAGCAAGTGCAAATAGCAGAAGGCCATAGAATGTGTACTTAAGAAAAAATCCATCAGTCCCTTCAAATCTGGTCCAAGGAAATGGGAGGTGCATTTTCAAGCACATAGTGGAATGAGTGCTGAGGACTAATTCCACAACTCATGAAGATTCTTGCTCCTCTTTTCTCAAGAGAAAATAATAAACCATCTGGAGGAATCAATGTTGAAGATAGAATCTGTAACACACCCAGAATCCCACTCCAAGGATGGTGGAAGTGTAAGTCAATGAGGACAACATAGATCACAAAATAGAAAAATCTGCCACAAGAAGAATCCCAACCTGATTTATTTGCAAGCTCAAATATCATGGGGTAATGGAATTAGTCCTAAGCACAACAATCTGCTACCCATCCAAATTCTCACTCCAAGGAGAGTGGAAGCACAAGGGAGAGCTGATCATAGAATTTGTGAAAAGGAATAATCCTCAACCTCATCCAAAATGAGCTTGGAGAACAAAATGTAGGTAGTGAAGGAATATCAAAGATTAATAAATCCCCAACTCACTAAAGTGCACTTGGAGCACAATAGGCACTAAGTCACGGAGAATGTGAAGAATGAAATACATTTCCAAGGAAGTCACAAATTGATCATCGAGGTGAAATTCTGGAGCATGGAAAATCTTGGAAGATTTTGAAAATTTAAAATCTTGAAAATTCTTAAACTCTTGGAAATTGGAAATTTTGGAAAATGTTAAAGAGTTTGAGAAATTCATGGAAGGTGAAATTTGTAAAGTCGAAAAAGGGGGAAAGTTTCAAAGAGAAAATATGAAATAATTTTTATGTGATTCTTATGTTGACTATTTCATTTTGCAGGAGGAAGGATTCTAGTCCTGCATGATCAAGGATGATATTCAAGTTCCAGGTCTCCAGTTGCAGTGTTGAAGACACCATGATCCAAGTGATCAAGTTCAAGGCGTCCAAGGTTCAAAGATCATAATTTGAGCGCAAATACACAAAGGGGAAGAATGCCACATCTTGAAATTCCTTCTCAAAGTCCAAGAACATGACTAGGGAATTTCCATGTGAAGAAAATACAAATTGGTAGAATCATCAACAAAGGAGTTCAATCCATTTCCAGAAGATGAAGTCTCAAGCAAGTACATCGAAGGAAGTGATCAAAGGAAGATATCTTCAGAAGAAGTAACCAAAGTGCAACTTAGTTACAAAATGATGCAATTAAAAAATATTCCCCAAATCTCAGCAAGCTAACATGGCACTCAATCATCTTCATTGATTAGTCAAAGATTATTCAAGTCAAAGACAATGCATTTAAGGAAGGGTATCAAGAATAATCAATCCAAGGAAAATTGTGCATTTAATGCATAGTGGACATACATGTAATGGTCATTTATGACACCCCACTCTCTTCCTGAAAGAGCATGCATGGTGGGCATTTATTACCCACTACCATAGTGGTTTCTTCCTTGCATTAATTTAGATTCTCTCTTCTGTGCCCTAACCCTAATTAGGGCTGATGTGGCAAAATCTAGGCCATCAGTTATTGTTTTGATATAGGCCACTCATTGATTTCAAGGACCTATATAAAGGCCTCTTCCTCTCATTTGTAAGGGAGCGAATTTTGAGATTGTTGCTTATGAGCTATTGAGACAATAAAATTTTCATTAAAGTGTGGTGATTATTTGATGTGTCTTAATGCTTTCTTGGTTTCATTATTCTCTCAATTAGATTAAGTTTGGTAGATAAAGTGTGATGAATTTTTTGGAGAATATGATGATGTTTTGATGAGTTTCTCTAGTTCATACTTTTGACTTTTTAGTGATTCTAAAGCATTGTGCAAAGTTAGCCTGAACCCTTATCCATGTGCCTAAATTTGATCACTTGCACAAACCTTTGAATATTGCACTGGTCTTTGTGTAGTTGTAGCTTGACTTGGCGAAGTGAGACTTGGTAAATTAAGGAGCTCATCCATCAGCATACTTTCCTTGGCCATCATTACCCTTAGGATTAGATTAGGATCTCTGAACCCTAAACCCTTTTCATTTTCACATATCTGGTGAAAACCCCCAAAAAATAGTACTTAATTGAAAATCTTTTGATAGTACCCATATCCATCATGACATAAAGGATTTAAAATGTAAGGCCCCTTGTGATCATCAATAAATCACATCAACACCAAGCATATCCACTAGTCGAGGAACCTTGGAGTTATTGTATGATCTTTTTTCAATCTTAGCATACACAATACTTTGTTCAAGAGAGGATAATATATCTTGGTATTTTGTTCTACTATTTGGTGAGTCATAAAATACACATCAATAGAAACTAGCGCTAGAAGGAGGGCATACTGCAAGACATAATTTTCCATGTAATGAATTGATATGGTGCTTCTACATGGAGAGATCATACCAATTTATAGCCTAATCTTGGATTTGGAGATGACCAAGAAGACATCATCATAGGATTGAGCTCACTTGCCTAGAAAGTTAAGAGAAGTGCAGATAAATATATGTGAGTGAGCTTTGTGTTAGAAGAAGAAGAAGAAGAGAAGGCTCAAAGGATTGAAGTAGCTATTCAAAGAGCGTTGGTCATTCAAAGGAATTAATGGCCTCTAGCCACTGTAAGAAGGAATTAAAGTAGATTTCACATATTGGAGCACATTAATTCATTCTTGCCTGAGGTGCATCAAAGAATCTTGAGATCCACTCCAGGAGAAAAAGAACTAGAAGAATTAAATTTTGATCCAAAACCTAGGCAGGGCAAGAAAGAAGCATCTACAAGTCAGAACTCCCCAAGTGTAGCTGATCTTACAAGATTATTTCAAACTCTGCCTCAACAATGTTAGACACAAGGGACCACTCAAGGATTTCAACAAGGAGGTACACAATTTAATAGTTGATAGTACAAATACCTATACAAGCCATTGTACCTATAGCTGCCCAACAACAAGTTCCAACAATGGCACAACAATGGAGACCACATAATGCATCACGTCTTGCAACATTTTCTGCTTACAATCATATGCCAAAGAATCCTGAGCATTTCTTCTCTAAGTTCTTTGTGAATGATGAAAACCGCACTATTGATGAACATGTGAAGATTTTTGAAGATGCTCTACAGAACATAAATATTCAAGATGAAGACATGGCATGCCGATTATTCCCATTTTCACTGGGGGAAGAATAATTTTATTGGTATATTAATTTACACATGAATTTAATCCAAACATGGCAAGAGTTGAAGGAGGCATTCTTGGGGAAGTTCAGATTGCCTATCACCCTTGTTGAATTATATAGGCAATTCATTAAGATAAGAAGACAAGAGCATGAACCTATTGGTGCCTTCAACAATAGATTTTAGAAGGCCTATTCTTGGTTGTGTGATCCTTTCCACATAAATGATGATGCCGCAAGGCCTATTTACTATGCAGCCCTGGATTATTTCACTTCCATGTTCATCCAGAAGACCCATTCAACCCCTACCAATTTAATCCAAGCATATGGTGAGGCTAAGAAGATTAGTTTATAGTCACCAGCAACCATTGTTGGAGCACCTGGTTACTTTGGGAATGCTAATACATTGAATCAAGGGATGTTGGGCTATGGTCCTATTTTTAATCCCATTCTTGCTCCTTCTAATCATCTAGTGCCACATTTGGGAGCTCTGATATCTCATGCAGCACCTACACAGCCAGTCTATCTTATGAATACAACCACTTCCATAAGGACTCAAGAAGAACAAGATGAAATGAAAGAATTAATAGAACAAGTCAAGAAGTTGTCTACTGAGGTTACTTACCTCAGAAATCAAAATAATCAATTACAAAATTCACAGAGAAATTATCAGTCACATCAAGGAAATAATTGAGGGTATCAAGAAAATCCTCTAGCTCACCATGAGAATCATCAAGATAATAATCAAGGATATCGGAACAACAGTCAAGGTTATCAAGAAAATAGTTTTGGGTATCAAAATAATAATCAAGGATGCCATAAAAGGTCATGGAATACAAATCCAAATAATGGAAGAGTTCCTTCACCATTGGACAATCCACTAGCTTCTAAGAGCCGACTTACTGATAAATTTTTTCTACCAAAAATAGCATTGTCCGAATGGTGTAGACTGTATGAAACTGATCAACATTCTAAGTTACAATGCCAAGAGTTTCAAAGAGCGGCTAATATATTCAAAGGAGAAGTAAGAAACACTACTGCACTTGAAAATCCTCCACCTACAGGCTATGAGTTAGTGCCTACTCCCAGATACGACTAGACATTGGTCTTTGATGATTTCAAGTTTCCACCAACTAATTCTCAGGATTACATGCCCATACAAACTAATCAAAAATTCCTACCTACATCAGCAAATGGTCCCATGGAGGTGCCACGATATCAATTTCCACTAGAGAATCAACCTCCACCTGTTTCCCCAAATGAGCCACTACAGAGGCATGAATTTATTTTCCCTCCACTTTACAATAGTGTCCTAGTGGAGGGAGTAAGTGAAGTTCAAGATTTTTGACAAACATCTAGGAATGTTCCATTGAGGACTTATCAAAGAAATTATAGAAATCATGAGCCATTGACAACATCAACTCCTCAAAAAAACTTCACAACTCCTCCACATCCCAATGCAAGTAATACTCTAAGTCATCTCAAGGATTCATTCGAGTATCGATAGCCTGGTAGTGCACAAGGGGAAAGAGGTAAGTCTATTGTGACCAATGCTCCACAAAATCAGAAAGGGAAACTTATGACGCATTCTACTATACAGAATGGAGGACAAAAGAAAAGTTAAGAACAAGGGCAAAAATTAAATCTTCCTAGGGAGGAATTCAAGAGGCTGAGCTCTTGCGTACTAGAAGAATTCAAGAAGATAAAAGTAAGTCTACCACTGTATGAACTAATGAAAATTCCTAAGATAAGGGATGCATTGTTGGGAAGTCTGAATGATGCACCTCCAAAGATCATCTTGTAGAATGTATCATACCCACCCAGAGGTCCCCCTAGTAATCATCAATCTAGTTTTGCACAAAACACAAATGTTGTTGAAAATGCACAAAGTTCAAGCTTCATCAAGATGGTACAAAAATTTTCTAAGGAATCCTAGAAAATGACCCATCACTTCAAAGAGGAGAAAAAATCATAGATACTACCACTCTCGTAGAACAAACAAGTGCTATTAAAAATGGGAGAAACACCTAATAGAATGTGAATAATGAGGAATTCAACCCTAATGCACAAAAACTTGTGGTTTTATACCAAGGAAAAGAAGAGTCTGCCCCTTTCCTTGTGTCAGTCCAAATTTTTGGAAAAATGTTGCACAACTGTTTGATTGACTCTGGAGCATCAAGTAATGCAATGCCCCTTGACATATGTAGAAAATTGGGATTAGTTCCATTACAAATAGATAAGAAGGTGACTCGGCTATATAAGATAGAAGTTCCAATTGTGGGAGAACTAAATAATATTCATATGCAATTGGCTTCAGATCCATGAGTTCAAAGATGTATCGACATATCAGTTGTGGACATTCCAAAAGAATATGGAATACTTTAAAGTAGATAATGGGCAAGGAAATCGAATGGATACATAGCAATTGACTTTTCACACATGTGGCTCCCATGGAGGGGAATCCCAAATCAGATAAGGATTGAGAGCACACCAAAGCTTTGATTGTTGATAACTAAATATGGAGAAGATAATCAGATCCTCTTCATGGAAACAAGTCTAGGCTCTTATGCACCTAGAACTAGGGAAATTTTGATGTTACAAGGTTACAACCAAGGAGGATCCCATATATGATGCCCAAGTTTGTAGAAGCACCAACTGATAATAATTCAGAACCATCAATGACAGAAGGAATGTTTGAAAATATCAAGAATTTTGTCTTGAAAAGTGTTAAGCAAGAAGTTGAGCTGAGGAAAGATGCTCGCATTCAAAAAAATTTACTTCCTAATTGGTGTAGAATACATAATGCTTTTCATTCTGAAATATCATGCACAATGTGCAGAGTTGTGTAGAATTTTGTAGCATAGATCATCATCTTTGATAGAAAAATAAAACTCAATCTTTTCATTCCATTCTTTACATTGTACACATAATGCAAATTTATACAATAAAATTGCTGATGAAGAGCCACCGTTAACAATAGAAAATTACAGTGGAGAGAGCAATCAGGAATTAAATGACAGTTCACCAAGTTAGACTTAATGCATGACTGGTAATCACCCTTCTTTCAAGTAGCAATTGGAGGACAAAATGAAATAAGAAACAATTACCATCCATAAATTATGGATAAGACTGGTGCTTTGAAGGGTGATGGTAGTTGAACATCAATTAACACCAACATGCTATAGTTGCACACGTTTCAAAGATGGTCCCACAAGTATCAATAGGACAAAATTTTGAAAAAGTTGCCAATGTGGAATATCCAAGTAGTGACCCTAGAACCACAATATAAAGAAGTTAAAAAGGATGAGAAGAAATTTTTTGAAGGAGAACATGAGAAACAAGTCAAGAAATCAGAAAGTGAAACTTCCAATACTCAAGTTGATGATCAAGTCTAGACTTTATCATTTGATGGATTGAAATCAAAGAAAGGGAGTGGATTCGGCATTGAACTTGTTAGCCCAACAAGGGAAGCCTATCTCATAGCACATCGATTATAGTTTCCTTGCACAAATAATATGGTTGAGTATGAATGAATGGTTATTGGTTTTCTCCTCGCTATCCAAAAGGGTGCCAATATCTTGTACGTGTGTGAAGATTCAGACGTAGTAGTAGGACAAGTTCAAAAACAATATGCATGTCATGATAAAACATTGGGTCATTATCTTTGATGCCTTCAACATTAAAAGAATAAATTAGACATGCAATCTGATAGAAAAATCATTAGCTCAATTTGCAAGTTCTTTGTAACCATTAGCCATGGATTGTGTGAAGAAGCTCATAGTTGAATTGAATCTGGTGCCATCTGTTCTAGAAAACATAACAAAATTCCAAGTATTTGAAGATGATAAGCATATCCTTGATTTCTTGACAAGTTCAAGGGTCTTTGAAGCACAAGTCATCGATGAGGGAGAACCTCAACAAGCTCAGTTTGAAATAGATGAGATAATGAATTTGAGGACAAATACTATTCCTAAGGGGATGATTGAGCTGGAGAGAATTTTTGATCCAGAGAGATTGAGTGCCCTCAAGTATCAAACAACTAAAGGAGGGGAATGTGAAAAAGTGAACTTAGGAATTGAAGAAAATGTTAGGAATGTTTTTATTGGTAAACTTTGTACTCCTCAGGAAAAGGAAGATATTCTGAAGCCTATGAGGGAATTCCTAGATGTGATTGCATGGGGATACAGAGATTTGAAGACTTATGATACCTTCCTCATCACACACACAATTCTATTGAAGCCAAATAGTAAACCATTTCGGCAAAGGCAGAGATCGCTAAATCCCTTGTTAGAGCTACTAATCCATCAAGAAGTGAAGAAATTACTTTCTACCAGAATAATTTTTCCAATCAAACACACGACGTGGGTCACCAACTTAATTCCTATTAGGAAAAAGAGTCGAGAAATAAGATTGTGTGTGGATTTCTGCAATCTTAACAGAGCTTCAAAAAAGGACAATTATCCAGTTCCATCACAAGATGAAGTTATAAAAGTTGTGAATGGATCCAAAATGATGTCATTTTTAGATGGTTATTTTGGATATAACTAGGTGATGGTAGAAGAAGAAGACATATTGAGAACTGTATTCACCACTAAGTGGGACACATTTGCATATAGGAGAATGCCCTTTGGTTTGGTTAATGTCAAAGCCACCTTTCAGAGAGCCATGGACTACGCTTTCAAGGATTTGGTCTGGAAATGCATTATTATATACATGGATGATCTCAATATATTTTCTCAGTGCAGAGAAGATCATATGACTAATTTAAAGAGAATATTTCAGAGATGTAGGAGATATGGAATTTCATTGAACCCAAAGAAGTCCATATTCACAGTTACTATTATACACTAAGTTTGTGCCTTTGTCTCAAGCTCTCGTAGTCTTGATAACCTAGTATAACATGGGAATCATCTCCAGGTTGTGGGACCTATGCTAACTAAGATGAGACCTCTAGGTTCTAGGCTGGTTCATCTTGGATAATCACCTTAATTTGATTCTAGACATGAAAAGTAAACTTTTGAAGGAAAGGGATAAAAGGAGTGCTTAAAAAGGAAATGACTGGAAAGAAAACTACCTACCAAGTGATGCACCAAAATTAGGGTTTGGATCTCAGTATAGAGGAATGGAATCAATGAAAGGCTCAAGTCTAGTAGGTCATAACTTACTGAATAGGCTTGCATAAGTATTTCATAGAAGGGTCTCAACATAAGACACAATTTATGACCTGCAAGAAGACATTCACTCCTACAACTTAGTGTAGGATTGAGACAAGACTGTTAGGGGGCTGAAGTATACCCACAAAAGCATCTAAATCAAATAAAACACAATAACACACACAATTACAAAAAGTAAGAGGGATCAGGAACCCTAAGATACCACTGAAAACATCATATACTTCAATTTAATAAGAGATAAAATCAGACAAGGAAGTATAGGGACATGAAGAATTGTCATGAAATACCTCTGCAATGTTTGAATTCATCAATGGGAGAAATACAACTGTATAAGCCAGAGGGTAGAGATGATACCACAGATGACCCTTAAGAAAAATGAAATTCTTCTACAAATTGCCCAACTCTGAGCTTCAAAAAAGCTCCAAATCAATATATACATACTCAACTGCACGCAGGAAGGAGTCAAAACTAACCTAACTAGGGTTACAAGATTTACAATAATATCAAACCCTAGGGTACTGATCACCCGTTTAATGAAAATCTCTGAGAAGCGGTGATCAAATCAGATGCTTTCTTTGCATGTTGATCTTGTATTGAGCCCTCCTGCAGACACAACAACCTCGATCCACCAACCCACCTGCAACTCCACTAAGCCATGAAGGCTCACAATTTGATCATATTTCCCTAGGTAATAGTACTACTCAAAAGGTGGCACCAACTCTTTTCGTCACTTCTTAGCGCGGGGACATGACACAGTACCCTACAATGCCGGCCAATAGTCATTTCCATCACCCTCTCAACCACAAATGTCCTGAGAATTAAACTCATGAGCTACCTGATGTCGTTCATTGCTGAAAGAATGTAAAACCCTAGCAAAACCAACAGAAAACATTTGAATTCAAATGTTAACGGCTAGCCTGGTCATTTTAAAACATAGCCATCGATGTGAAAATTTTCTCGGTAGATGAACGACCATGATGCACTGAGAAAACAACTTAAAATCCCCCTCTAACAAGTCAAACACCACCTAGAAGTCAGCAGCCAATGAAAATCAAGCACATAATCGCACCTAGCAGACTTGGACCCATTATCAAGAAAGAGAGCATTGAACGGTTGTCGCTATACCATGACGCTAAAAGTTGAGCATCTTGACCAAACAGTATAATGACAACTGCCAGATCAAACTGAATGTTAAGTGCTTTATAAAAGGCCGACCCCATGGGCCCACTGACAACCACCACATAGCACACCAACCAGCCAATCACATGTTGCCAATTGAGACACGTTGCAAACCCTTCTAACAATAGGACCCACGATCAGAAAAGATCAGATCGAATGGTTGTTGCAAGATCGCAAGGGCAAGGAATATTGTTTGCGATGAAGCGACAATTGTAGATCTTACTTCCCTATAGATACTCTGACACAGACCTACCAAAAGAGCCCAGCTATCATCTGACCAACCAATGAAGAATGAGCACATAAAAAATTGAGGACCCACCTAACAAAGCCCAAAGATAGAGCAAGATCAACGACTGTCACATGATCGCATGCTCTGACACAAATCCTTGTGGACATATGCAAGCCATCAATCCTTATTAGATCGGGACCTCTCTGACAAATGGACCCACTGACAAATCTAGTCATCACCACGCGGACCAATCAAATTCAAGCATGTCAGCATATAAGGACCCACCGAAGGAAGCTCTAACACAAATCAAGATCGATGGTTGGCACATACTCTCATGGCTTCGACACAATGCATGAGATCATATGCCAGCCGTAGGGTCATCTGAACATAGTCTGTTGGGCCTGCTATGAAAATTGAACAAGTCACCATCTCTCAACCAATGAAAAGCCTCCACATAGGATGACATGGTAGTGGACCCACAAATTTTTGAAGCACTGAGAAAAGGAAAGATCAACGGTTGTCATAAGATTGCAAGCCTATGACAGACCCTATGAGATCTCATGACAAACGTTGATCTCAGTAATAGGACCCCACTAAAAATCTAACTCCAAAAGTTTTAGTGAATGCATGACCAAAGAAATGCGCAGTCGCCGAATAGAATTCCTAACCTTGGTTAAGTCTACCGAATACACAAAGAAGACATTCAAAAAATCATTGAGTCAAAATTCTAACCTAGGGTCTTAGTTAGCGAATGCCCGACTGAAGGCAATCTGTGGAGTCGCTGAATGTTTCGAAGCACCATCATTTTATCTTGCGACTAAGAGAAACACTGCAGTCACTAGTTCGCTGAGAGGAAAAGGTAACTACCAGAATACTTAGAGAACCCATGACTGAGGAAAGGCAAACTGTTCACTTAGTTGCAGGATGTTAAGAACTTAACCACCTAGATTAAGATATTGTGCGAACCACTGCAGTCGTGTAGTCGGGGAATGAAAGGTCCAACCCACCGGGAAATAGGAGAACTTGCGACTAAAAGGAAAGAATTATGCACATGAGAATTGGGACCTTTAAGTTACCGAGAAGGTAATAACAAATTATAACAAGTCTTAGGGGTTGTAGGGTTAATTTAGCACAACGGGTACATTTTTCAAATTTTAAAAGGGGTTTGCACCTAGCCAGGGACCTAAAAAAGGTCGCAGAGACTAGAGGGAAATAGATAAAGCCATGAAATATTCAGGGATTCTTGGCAAGGTGAAAACAAAGGCTTCAGGATAGGTTTTAGCCAAATTTTTAGGTACATGGAAATTAGGGTAACATTTTGGTGACTTCTGCTGGATGTTAGCCTGCTAGACATAGACCAATGGCCTTGACATATCCATTAGGCATGGGGTCATCAAAACTCAAAGATTCTCATAGGGAGATAGAACTAGAACTGAAGGGACAAACTTGTGTACAAGAACTTCTTGGAAAGTAGGAAACTAACCTAGAAAATAGGGAAAGAAAGCAAGGGAAAAACATATTTACAAAAATTACAGAGAAGGATTAACCTCAAAGTAGGGCTTCAAGTGGAAACCATTCACTGAGATTGGCAAGGCATCTCCTCCAAGATTTGATAGCTGGAAAGCATTGGATCCCTTGCACTCTGTTATAACAAATGGGCCACCCCAAAATGAATCAAATTTTGTATGCCTACCAAGTCTGGATCTGAACTCATCCCATTTGAGGACTACATCCCCAACCTTGAAATTTCTGACTTTGGTTCTCTTATCAAAAATTCTCTTTGTCTAAATCTAATGGGATTCCATATCCTTCATTGATTTGTCTCTAATCTCTTCCAATTCCATCAACTGGGCATATCTGATCTGCAAGGGATCCTCCTCTTCAAATAGGGCATATTGAGTGGCTAGGTCCAGAGCTGGTAATTCAGTTGAAATGGACAACTTAGTGTCTTTGCCATATACTAGCATATAAGGAGAATTACCAATGATCTTCTTTGGGGTAATTCTATCTAACCACAAGGTAGACTTTAGTTTGGTATGCCAATCTCTCTGATTCTCTTGAAGTGTCTTCTTGATTATCCTAATTAGGTTCTTATTTGTTGATTCAGCCAAGCCATTGCCCTGGGGGTAGTAATTGGAATTGGTATTCAGATAGATTCCATTCTTGACTTCCCACTCTGAGACTTTGAGGCTTGTAAATGCCAATGCATTATCTGAGATGATTGAATCAGGAGTGCCAAACCTATGAACTATATCATCATAAAAGCTTAGGACAACACTCTCATTGGCCTCTTTTAAAGAAATTGCTTCTATCCATCTAGTGAAATAATCTGTTGCAGTAATTATCCATTTATGGCCTGCACTAGATGGAGGATTGATCATACCAATGAAGTCTATACCCCACTTCATGAAGGGTTGCTCTGTTCTGATTGGCTGTAGGGGTAAGGCTGCAAGCCTTTCTTTTCCTGCAAACATGGAACACTTGATGCATCTACTTACATACTCATGGCTATCCTTAAAGATAGATGGCCAATAGTACCCAGCCCTCATGATTTTAAAAGCAGTAGTCCTAGGAGAAAAGTGACCTCCAGAAGGTCCATCATGAAACTCAAACAGGACATCTGCTATCTTTTCTGAATCTATGCATCTTAAAAGGACACCACTATGATCCTTTCTAAAAATAACTTCATCTATCAGCACAAAAGGAATAGATTGCAATCTATAATACCTTCTTTTTGCTAAATCCAAACCTGTAGGAAATTGTCCTGTCTTCAAGTAATTGATCATATTAGGCAACCAACTTGTTTCCTTGGCTTGTTCTTATGTAGAATGCACCACCAAAGATGCATCTATTTTCTCTGATTTCTTTGAACTTTCATCTTCTACCAAATGCTCACAAAGACCTCTTCCTCTAGCCAGCTTGGTAGTTTGAATATCTATGTCATATTCCATCACCTTGGTGATCCAACCAGCTCTTTTCTCATTTAGGTCCTTGGAAAGCAAAAATTCTTTGACACTTGGATGAGTAACCTTCAAGTGTACCTTGCTATGGGTCAACAAATATATGAACTTTTTAAGGCTCCTCACCACAACAAGTACATGTTTCTCTACAAAAGAGTATCTCTATTCATACTCCTCTAAACCTTTGCTAAAGAAAGCAATAGGCTACTCCAACCCATCTAAATTTTCTTGGGTCAACATTGCAGATATGGCATCATGACCTCCATAAGCATAAAGGATGAAATCCTTATTGAAATTTGGGTTTAAGAGGGTAGGAGCCTCTGTTAGGGCCTCTTTGATAGCTTGGAAATTGTCTTTCCCTTCCTTAGTCCAACTAAAAGCTGAAATCTTCTTTAACATGGTTGTCAAAGGCTTTAGTAAATCTGCAATGTTAGGCAAGAACCTCCTAACAAAATTAATCTTTCCTATGAAAGATTGGACACTTTTCTTGTGATGTGGTAGGGGTAGCTCTAGGATAGTTGCAATTATCTCAGGATCCACTGTAATTCCTTCTTTGGATACTACATATCCCAACAATTTTCCTTCATGAACTGCAAACACACATTTCTTGGGATTAAGAGATATCCCAAATTCTCTACATCTTTCAAAGATCTTCCTTAAATGTTTGATGTGATCTGCTGCATGTTTTGAATAGACAGTTATGTTATCCAAGTAGACCAACACAAACTTGTACATTAGGCTCTTAAAGGCCATATCTATTGCCTTTTGAAATGTAGCACCTGCATTTGACAAACCAAAGGGCATCTTTTGATAAGCCATGGTTCCCCACTTGGTTGTAAATGCAGTCTTGTATTGATCCTCTTTATTTAATAAGATCTAATTGTATCCTAAACAGCCATCCAATGATGAAAATCTCTCAGATCCAGAGACACATTGTAAGATTTGTTCCATGGAGGGTAGTGGATAGAGGTCCTTTAGAGAAGCTCTGTTGAGATCCCTGAAGTCAACACATAACCTCAACTCCCCATTCTTCTTCCTAACTGGAACAAAGTTGGAAACCCAACTAGTATGCTTAATGGGGTAGATGATACCACTTCCTATTAGTTTGAGTACTTCTTCATGCATAAGTGGCTCAAGCTTGGGATTAACAGACCTTTGCTTTTGCCTCACTAGTTTGGCATTGGGTTCTAATTCAATAGTGTGCTGAGAAAGGGCACGATCAAAACCTTTGAGGTCTTCATATTTCCATGCAAACACATCACTAAATTCTTTGAATAGTTGTGCGTAATCTTGCTTTTCCAAATCAGTATTCAGTTTTCCAAATTGTAAGCTCTTACCTAGTTCCAACTCTAATTCAACACAATGTTCTTGTTGGACTACTAGGCCAGCTTTGTTTTTCTTAAGTTCATCATCCTTGTTGAAGATAGTCTCTAAGGTAATAAGACCTCTAGGCATCTTATTGGACTTGAGTTGTATCACTTGACTACCATAGTTTTGTGATAGCTTATCTTGATTGTACTCTAAAAAAACATCTTCTTCAAACAAGAACTGCAGAATTTGTTCATCATTGTCAAACACTTTCCAATTAACATCATTGTCAAGAATAGATGGTCTGACAATCACTTTGATATGCTGTTGATCCCTTTCTTTTTAGATGCTATTTGGAATGTTATACTGGGATCCAATAGCAGCTAACCTATCTGCATTTTGGTTTAATTTCCTAGGGATAGCAACAATATAGAAAGCATGGAAATCTTCAATTGCATCCAAAACTCTATGTTTGTATGCTTTCATGGTGTCATTCTTGGTTGCACTCATCCCTCTCACTTGGCTGACAACTAACTCACTATCACCATAAACTTTTAAGGCCTTAAGCCCTCTTTTTCTAGCCCACTCTAGTCCATTGACTAGGCTTTCATACTCTGTAGTATTGCTAGTGCAAGAGAAACTGAATCTAAAGGTAGTGTAATACCTTTCTCCTTTTAGGGAAACTAGCATAGCACCACCACCAGAACCATGCCTACTTCTAGCTCCATCAAAAAATAGTTCCCAAACCTAATTGCTCTGATCCTCTGAATCAGTGTCTTCTTTGAGGAGGCTTGGCTCTATGACATCATTTTCTTGTATCAAATAACTTCCCAAACCAAAATCCCAAACAATATTTTCTTGGGCCTCTAAAGCTCTTTCATCTAGTAAAATATCAGGGATACTTTCTATCTTTGTGCTTGCTTCACTAATGGTTTGGAAGTCACTATCATCAAATATAGGGAAGTTTACATTGATGGTATTGGACACATATGGTTTTATTTGGTGTGTTGCTAATGGTTCTAATTTAATGGTGACCTTGGTCCCATACCTTGTATGAAATAACATGTGAGACCAGTCAGAAGATAGGTAGCCTCCTATCTTGGCAGTAAACTCCCTTGAAAGACATATAGCAAATAATGCAGGGAGATCTATGATATATATATCAAGGAGGATGTAAAAATTAGGACTAGCATGAAGGATGAGACTGGTATCCTTGGCCACACCTATAGTATTGACTGAGGATCCATCAAGTTGTGTGGCCTTCTTTTGGAAGGGCTCATATTTGAGTCCTAACTGGTGAACTACTTTCTTGGGCATTATAGTGCTAGTAGCTCCACTATCTACCATACAATTATGCACTAAACATTTTCCAATGATTAGAGATACATAAAAGGGAGGTGGTTTTGAGTTCCTACCTTGTGTGGCATTTCCTTTGGAGTTGTTACTTGGAGTCTCCTTTTCTTGATCAATGTTAACCAACACTAGCTTTGTAGCTTCTTTTGTAGGTTGAGGAGTTGCCACCTCTGTCATAGCCTTCTTCAAAATTTTAGGCTATCCTGGAAGAGCTAAAGAGTCCCACATGGACATGGTGACATTCACCTTCTTCATGTTGTCTACAATATTAAAAGGTGTCATAGCATGTACTCTTTGTTGTGCTTTTACTATGATGGGCTGCACTTCTTTTAGAATTTGGCCTTCTTTGCTTGTAATGGCAAGAGCCTCCTTAGCTGTGATGAGATTAGCTTGTTGCAGTGGCTCTACAGATGTAGTGGCTTTGGCATTGGAATCTACTCTCTCCATGTCTTGAGCTCTTCTTTTTTCTCTTGTATAGGCAACAAAAGTAGCTTCATCATTGACTCCATTGAAGTCTGGTTGCTCCCAATTGAAAAGAGTAGTCTCATTCTCTTGTGATTCTTGCTGAGGCACTGACCCACTGTATGAAACCTCTAATTGAGCTTGTGAGGCATTTTGAACCATTAGAGCTTGGTTCATCCATCCATTTGAGCATGTAGCCTAATTATGAGGCTGATTAAAAGGAAAACACCATTCATTATCCATAGCCATATTATTTTGACTAGGAACCACATCCCTCACTAGATTTGTAGAATTTAAAGGTGCAGGGTTATATTGTTGGAATGGTCTCTGATTAAAATTTTGTCTCTGTCCTTGATAGCCTCCTTGGTATGGTTGCCTATTTTGCTGACAAGGTTGTCCTTGATTCTGATATTACTGACTAGGACCTTGGCCTTGTGGCTGAAATGGTGGTCTGATTCCTTGACCTCATTTCTTTAGATTTGTGACCTCTTTAGTCAAGGTCTACAAAAAATTTGTCATTTCTTGTATACTAGTTTGCTGACTAGTCTTTATTTCTTGTAACTTGAGAGAAACTAGTTGTTGGCTCCTGACTACTAGTACTAGCCTGAGGTGCTAATATGGTGGGAATAGGGGTAAATGGGGGTACTTGGGCAAGTGCAATGGGTTCAAGGCTAGGAAAAATAGGCATTGGAGGCCTTCTAGAAATCATGCCTACTTGGATCAAACAATTTTCAGCCCTGACGCCTATGTCAAAAGCTTGGGGTAAAGAAGTACCACCCATAGATTGGATCATGATAGAAATTTGACCATTCAGACTTTGCAAGTAGTATAGAAAAGCATGGTCAGCTGATGGTCTGACAGAGACTGCAATTATATTCCATGTTTTTAGGAATCTACTATTGTAATCTGTCATTTTCTCTTGAGGGTCTCTCTTAATAGTTGTTAACTGCTCAACTAGAGACAAGTTATCTGATTTATCCTCAAAATGCTTACTTAATGCATCCCCTAACTCATCCCATGAAGTAATAGAACCAACAGTCAGAGTTCTAAACCATTCTAGAGCCTTACCTTTTAGAGAGGCTACTAATAATTTTGTGGCCACATCCTCTTGAGTAATGTTGTGTATGCTGCAGATGGTGGTCACATCTCTTATGTGCTCAAAAGCAATTGTCTTCCCTTCACCTGTAAAATTAGGTATACTCTTAAGTGCCACCAAGGGCACATCATGATGTTGGGAAAAATACAATGGGCTACCCTAATTAAAGGGTGCAAATGCAAATGGTCTTGCCATTGTAGGAGTTTGAATCTTAAGATTAACAACTATATGAGCTATATTTGCTAATGGATTTGAATTCTCCTCTAGATCTCTCATTAGAGATCTGCCTCTTCTTTTGGAATGAAAGGGAAAAGGTCTCCTTTCTGAGGTATCAAGAGGTGTTGATTGAACTCTCCTTGCATGGGATGTTCTTTTAGTTGACCTACCTTTATGAGCTCTTCTTGAGGGAAACTCTAAAAATTTAGTAAGCTTTGAGCTCCTAGTCTCAATCTTTCTCATAAAACTTTGAACAAGGTAGCCTAGATCTTTGAAATTAGTGGAGTCACTAGATATACTTGATAGAATGACTTCTAAGAGTCTGTATTATGAAATCTATATATTAGAGATAACATATCTTTAACATGAATCTAATTTTTTTACTGTCCCACTAGGTGTCCCAGAATTGTTATACACTAAGTTTGTGCCTTTGTCTCAAGCTCTCGTAGTCTTGATAACCTAGTATAACATGGGAATAATCTCTAGATTGTGTGACCTATGCTAACTAAGATGAGACCTCTAGGTTCTAGGCTCGTTCCTCTTGGATAATTACTTTAATCTACTTCTAGACATGAAAAGTAAACTTTTTAAGGAAAGGGATAGAAAGAGTGCTTAAAAAGGAAATGACTAGAAAACAAACTACCTACTAGGTGATGCACCAAAATTAGGGTTTGGATTCAGTATAGAGGAATGGAATCAATGAAAGGCTTAGGTCTAGTAGGTCACAACTTACTGAATAGGCTTGCATAAGTATTTCATAGAAGGGTCTAAACATAAGACACAATTTATGACCTACAAGCAGACATTCACTTCTGCAACTTGGTGTAGGATTGAGAGAAGATTGTTAGGGGGCTGAAGTATACCCACAAAAGCATCTAAATCAGATCAAACACAATAACACACATAGTTACATAAATTAAGAGGGATCAGGAACCCTAAGATACCACTAAAAACATCATATACTTCAATTCAATAAGAGATAAACTCAGACAAGGAAGTATAGGGACATGAAAAATTGTCTCAAAATACCTCTGCAATGTTTGAATTCATCAATGGGAGAAATACAACTTTATAAGCTAGAGGGTAGAAATGATACCATAGATGACCCTTAAGAAAAATGAAATTCTTCTACAAATTGTCCAACTCTAAGCTTCAAAAAAGCTCCAAAACAATATATACATACTCAACTGCACGCAGACAGGAGTCAAAACTAACCTAACTAGGGTTACAAGATTTACAATAATATCAAACCCTAGGGTACTGATCACCCATTTAATGAAAATCTCTAAGAACCAGTGATCAAATCATATCCTTTCTTTTCATGTTGATCTTGTACTAAGCCCTCCTACAAACACAACAACCTTGATCCACCAACCCACCTGCACCTCCACTAAGGCATGAAGGCTCACAATCTGATCATATTTCCCTGGGTAATAGTACCACTCAAAAGGTGGTGCCAACTCTTTTCATCAATTCTCAGCATAGGGACATGGCACAGTACCCTACAACACTAGCCAACACTCACCTCCATCACCCTCTCAACCACAAATGTCCTGAGAATTAAACTCCTGAGCTACTTGATGTCATGCATGGCCAAAAGAACATAAAACCCTCACAAAACTAGTAGAAAACATTTGGATTCAAATGTTAATGGCTAGCCTAGTCATTTGAAAACATAGCCATTGATGTGAAACTTTTCCTGGTAGATGAATGGCCACGATGCACTAGGAAAAGAACTTAAAATCCCCCTTTGACAAGTCAAATGCCACCTAGAAGTCAGCAGCCAATGAAAATCGAGGACATCATCACACCTGGTAGACTTGGACCCACGATCACCAAAGAGAGCATCAGATGGTTGTCACTATACCGTGATGCTAAAAGTCAAGCATCTTGACCAAATGGTATAATGACAACCGCCAGATCAAACTAAATGTTAAGTGCTTTAGAAAGGGTTGACTGCACAGGCCCACTGATAACGACCACATAGCACACCAACCAGCCAATCACACATTGCCAAATGAGACACATTACAGACCCTTTTGATAACAGGACCCACAATCAACAAAGATCACATCGGATGGTTGTCACAAGATCGCAAGGGCAAGGAATATTCCTTGCGATGAAGTGACAATCGTAGATCTTACTTCCCTGCAGATATTCTTACATGGAGCTACCAAAAGAGCCCAGCTGTCATCTGATCAACCAATGAAGAACAGGAACATCAAAAATTGAGGACTCACCTGACAAAGCCCAGAGATAGAGCAAGATCAATGGCCATCACATGATCGCATGCTCTGACGCAAAGCCTTGCGGACATACGCTAGCTGTCGATCCTTATCAGACTGGGACCTCTCTAACAAATGGACCCACTGACAAATCTAGTCATCACCACGTGGACCAATCAAATTCAAGCATGTTAGCATATAAGGACCCGCCGAAGGAAGCTCTGACACAAATCAAGATCGATGATTGGTGCATACTCCCATGGCTCTGACACAATGCATGAGATCATACGCCAGCTATAGGATCATCTGAACATAGTCTGCCAAGCCCGCTCTAAAAATCAGACAAGTCACCATCTCTTGACCAATGAAAAGCCTTCACATAGGATGACATGGTAGTGGACCCACAAATTTCTGAAGCACTAAGAAAAGGAAAGATTGACAGTTTTCATAAGATCACAAGCCTCTAACAGACCCTATGAGATCTCATGACAACCGTTGATCTCAGTAATTGGGACCCCACTGAAAATCTAACTCTGGAAGTTTTAGCGAATGCGTGACCAAAGGAAGAAACAATCAGTCACCGAATAGAATTCCTAACCAAGGTTAAGTCTACAGAATACATGAACAAGGAATTCGTAGAATCACTGAGTCAAAAGTCTAACCTGGGGTCTTAGTTAGCGAATACCCAACTGAAGGCAATCCATGAAGTCTTTGAATGTTTAGAAGCACCACCATTTTATCTTGTGACTAAGAGAAACATTGTAGTCACTAGTTCATCGAGAGGAAAAGGTAACCACTAGAATACTTAGAGAGCCTGTGACTAAGGAAAGGCAAACTATTCGCTGAGTCGCAGGATGTTAAGAACTTAACTGCCTGGATTAAGATATTGCATGAACCACTACAGTCGCATAGTCGGGGAATGAAAGGTCCAACCCACCGGGGAATAGGAGAACTTGTGACTGAAAGGAAAGAATTACACACATGGGAATTGGGACCTTTAAGTTGCTGAGAAAGTAACAACAAATTATAACAAGGCTTAGGGTTTGCATTGTTAATTTAGCACAACGGCTACATTTTTCAAATTTTAAAAGGGGTTTGCACCTAGCTAGGGACCTAGAAAAGGTCGCAGAGACCAAAGGGAAATAGATAAAGCCATGAAATTTTTAGGGATGCTTGGCAAGGTGAAAATAGAGGCCTAGGGATAGGTTTTAGCCAAATTTGCATGTACATGGAAATTAGGGTAACATTTATAGAGGGAAAATTATTGGAACATGTAATTTCAGAGTGTGGAATCTCAATTGATCCTGAGCGCATCGAAGAAATTTCAAAGTTGGGGCTGCCAACTAGTTAGAAAGAGGTAAAGGCATTCTTCAGAAAAATCAACTTCATAAGGAAGTTCATATCAGGATTTGCGGAAATAGTCAAGCCACTAAATGACATGTTGAAGAAAGGTGCAAAGATAGATTGGACACCTACAATAAAGAGAGCTTTTGAGGAAATAAAGAAATCAATTATGGATGCTCCTATTTTGATCAGTCTAGATTACACTAGACCATTCTACATCTATTCATTTGCATCGGAGCATACCTGTGCAGCTATCCTCACTCAAAGGACAGAGGAAAAAGATGAGCATCCTATTGCCTTTATGAACTGACCATTGAAGGATGCAAAATTAAAATATCCAAACGTAGAGAAGAAAGCCTATGCTTTGGTGAAGGCAATTAAGAAATTTTGACATTATATTTTGAGAAGCAATGTTTACGCAGTTGCCCCAGATGTGGCAGTGAAGATACTATTGATGCAGAATGAATTGGGAGAAAGAAGAGGAAAATGGATGTCTATCATCTAGGAATATGACATGGAGATATAACCTATGAAGCTAGTTTGTGGAGAAGCTCTGACAAAAAGAATCGCAACTGGTCTTGGATTGATCCAACAAGTATATGTGATCGAAGAAGTATCCCCAGATGAATGGTATAATGACATTGTTTACTACCTCCTAAATCACAAGTCTCCTACACACCAAAATTCTATCCAAAAACATGCCTTGAGAATGAAAAGACAACAATTTATGCTTCAAGGAGAAGTTCTATATAAAAAGAATCATGATGGAATCTATTTGAGATGTGCTGAAAAAGAAGGAGCAAAGAAGATCCTAGAACATTTTCATAGCAAGTATGGGACCAGTCATGGAAGTACTCTCTCTATGGCCCACCAAATTTCAAGAGCAAGATATTACTAGTGCACATTATTTAAAGATGCCTACAAACATGTAAAAACTTGTCACACTTGCCAAGTAGCGGCAACACATGAGGGAAATCCCGCAATGCCTTTGCAACCTATTATTGAAGTGAGACCTTTTGCAAAGTGGGGGTTAGAATTTATTGGTCCAATTAATGCACCTTCTTCAGGACAACATAGGTACATCCTAGCTACTACTGATTATTACCCTCACTGGTCGAAAGCTCAAGCACTAAAGAATTTCATGACAGAGGTTGTCATCAAGTTTCTTGAAGAAAATATTGTCACAAGATTTGGATTCCCACATGCTCTTGTATGCGACAATGGCATTGGTGATCTTTTCCCCCAAAGGTTAGCTTGGCATCAAGATTGACAAGGCTAGTGCCACATTCACTCAACATTCCAAAACTGACAAGAAAAAGGGCCAACTGACAAGGATCAAAGAGAGATCCTTCTACACTTTGAGCTCCACATCACTCAGGTGGGTATACCTCATCTGCACACACATATTACCTTGTTTCATACTACAGGCCTGTAGGTAACTGACTGTGGAATGATTTTCAAACTCTTCTAGGTATCCTGTACCTTAATGAAGCTAATATCTCATGCAATAGCCCAACTTGCATGGAGTGAGTATGAAAACTAGAAACCTACACTAACAACTTGAAAGGGAAAGGGTGGGACAAAAATGAAATGATTTGAATGGATTGAAAGGTCCCCTGAGATGCCCTAAGTCCCTGATAGACTAGTGCCTTGTCCATTGGGCCATAGAGTCAAATACCCTACTATAAGAGATAGCTATGAAACAAGAACATAATATACCCAATGTGTTGATGCCTGACATCAATCACACACCATGACCAAACCTCAACTTAACACCCACCTGTGCATTCAAACATGCTATTATCCATCAAAGGATTTTAACCCTCCCCTTAGAAGAGACCTATGAATTAGATAATACATTAACCAGCATCCAATGGAAGACAAGCATGACCTATCTTTGATATTTCAACTCATACACGCATAAACACTAACCCTGAACTAGTTACCTCTGCGAAGATAACTCTACTTGCAAACACTTAGGCAATACAAGCAGAAAAACCAGACACCCTTGATGTGTGATTAATGAATCCAGAATTCAAATGGAGATAGCTTAGTGATAGTAAGAATACATTGAGTCCTTATACATAAGACAAATCTACTACAGCATGCATTATATTCCCTAAAACAACAATGGAAATAAAACACCCTATATGCAGAGAGAAAGGGAAATCTGCAGAGCAGAAACTTTCATGGAACTGACAAAATTCAGAACCCAGACATAGTAAAAAATTCCACCATTTATACCACTGGTTACCTTGAAATCCTAAACCAGTAGGATGCAACAAGCTACAGGTAACCAAGGTTAAGTCCTCAACCCCCCAACCAATCAAGATTTCAAAGTCACCTGCAAAAAAGCCTCAAACAACAAAGAATGTCCATCACTATATGGCAAAACACCCCCACAAACACTCATGGCATCCTGGACCACATTGCAAACCAGTCGCTTCTCACCAAACAGGGTCTTGTCTGCATTCAATTCCATAAAATGGTACCCCCTATCACTGGAAATTCACAGACATTCAAATTTGAAACAGCAATGGCTACATGCAATTGGCAGGATCAATGTTCTCTAGCCGTTTCCTCCAGTCATGCAACCATGCTATCAAATCTCCTTACCGCCACAAAGATCGGCCTCAAATAATGTTTGGTCACATGATCGCATAAACCGAAAATGGGTTATGTGAACATGCGACACCCATTAATCACTACCTTCTATTAACTGTCAACACCAGACCGTCACTGCAAAGGGGTTTGTCGCATGTTCGCAAGCCATGGAATTGGCCCACGTGAACATGCGACAAACCACCACTATGCACCCACCTACCGTCATGATCACTACTAAGAATTCTAAGCCCGGGGCCTCATTCAAACTCACCTCCCTGCCAACACAGACCAACCGCAGACTGCCACGTGCTCACCTGCCACCGAGCCCACCAAATAGCTAGATGGGCCCCAGGGACATGTGGCACCCTATCGTATGATTACATAGCCTAGAGATGGGCTATGCAATCATGTGGCAACCCACAGACTGCTACCACATGGGGATAACATGCCCGGTCACCACAAACCCCCTGCCACCTGGCACAAAAGTCACCAATCGGAACACAACATGGGGACCACCGACCCATCCGCACACAAGTCTGGAAATGAATGGTGGGTGAATTATTGCATGGGCTTGAAATATCCCATGAGATCATGCACCAACCACATGATCTACCACGTCACCCCCGCGTACGCCATATCACATCTGCCAAGGGGCCCACAGCGATCAAGCCATCGGTCACCAAATCAGACGGTGGGTGCATGATCACATGGACTAGGAATATTCCATGTGATCACACACCAACCGTAGATCTCTTCCCTCTGTCGCATGAAGAATTTGGGCCCACCACCCAGCACACCTGCGCACTTAAGACCAAGTAGACCGCCAAACATTTAGCGATAACACAACAACAAAGAGATAGACCACCCGCCAACTCACTGAAGGTTAGGCGCTAACTGCCAGGCATGAAGAGATCATGTGACAACACAGTCACCAAGTCACTAGATGCTTGTTGCTCAACCGCCAAAATCAAGAGACTAATAGATAACCGCCAGTCGCCAGGTCGGAGAATAAAAGCTAACTGCCAAGAAGCCGAAAACAATGAAGAACCGGGACCACACGGATAACTAGCAGGCAGTCGCATGATCACATGTCAGACTTTTCTAACATGCATCCATGTGATAGCCAATCAAAGAAAAGCCATTAAAAACCCAGGCCCACCACCATCGCACTTGTGCACTCAAGGAAAGCCGACAGATAGGGAAGTAGTGTGGTCGAAAACACATAATGTTTTCGGTGAAAGAGGAAGACCGAAAACACACAGAGTTTTCAATGCAACAGGAAAAGCGCACAAAATAGGAGGCACAGGGGGTCGAAAACAATGTAGGTCAAAAACACACAGACCGAAAATATCATGAACTATTGAAAACACTGTGGGTTTTCGACACTGAGGCAGATTTTAAAGATTGCTTCCCGCGGACCCAAAATTTGGATAACTTTCATGATTTGGTGATTCAGCACATGCAAATTGGATAGGAGCAAGGTGACACATGAAGAACATAGGGCCAAGGGCTTAAAACAAATCCTATAGAGGAAATATGCCTTTTTCTTAAGGATTTTGCTATGACAGAAAATCGGCCTAACAAATGGTACTGCATTTAAATCTTTGAAGTTTTCAAACTAGGCATTTGATTATGGAATTACCCTAAATTTCTCATCAAATTACTATCCTCAAGGAAATGGGTTAGCTGAGTCAACAAATAAGAATCTATTAAATTCTATCAAGAAGTTATTGGACAAAAATCCTAGGGACTAGCATACGCAACTGAGATTTGCACTTTGGGCAAACAGAATAAGAATCAAGAGCTCTATAGGGACATCTCCCTATCATTTGGTTTATGGACAAGATCTAATTTTTCCCATTTAGTTGAGGATCCTAACATTGTAGTTTATGCAGGAATACATGGAAGGACAAGACCTAGCACATACATGACTGACACAATTGCTTCTCCTAGAAGAGAAAAGAGATCAGGCATTGGAAAATTTTGCAAAACATTAAGCTATGGTAAAAAGATGGTTTGATAGAATGGCCAGAGTTAAGGATTTTTGAATTTCAGATCCGGTACTTTGTTGGGATAAGGCCCATGAAAAAAAGAGTAGATCATGACAAGTTTGATAATCTATGGATGGGACCTTTTCAAATTTCTAAGATACTAGGAGATAATGCATTCAAGCTAAGAACTCTAACAGGAAAGGAAGTCCCATTTCTCGTCAATGGGAAATTCTTCAAGCATTATTTATGCCCTTAGGTTTCCTTCCAGAAGCCTACCATGTACATAGTTAGTCTAGGTTTTCCCTTGCATTCTTTCATGTTGGTTTGCTTCTAGTTTAGAGGAGATTTTGGTTTTCTTCCCCTATTTTCTTTCCCTTTATTTATTTCCTGTTGGTGGGATTTTGGCTTTCTATAGTTTAGGTTGTTTTAGTTTTCTTGTAGTTCAGTTGTTAGTTTAGGGTTTTGTTTCCCCTAATCTTGGTTTGCTTAGGTGGTTTTGGTTTTCTTTTGTTTTGGTGGTGGTTTTGGGTTTTGCCAAGTGGCTTGGAGGTTTGGGTGTTCCCATTTACATAGGGGCATTGTGTGACTTAAAACTTCATTTGAAGATTCCACTAAGTCTTGTTTATCTCATTTCCTAGATAACTGTTTAGTAAGATCCCTAGAAACTAAGGTTGTCTTTCTTACATTTATCATTAGGTTGGAACATAGACTTGACTCGGGAAGTTAATCATGCACTGTATTTTGACACTCAAACTCTGAGATTACTATATTTTTCACACCTAACTATTTCTCTGAGTCCATCTTAGTTTCTTTAGGAGAGGTCATGGCTTGTGAAAATTTTAAAATCTTCCTTCAGCGCCACTGTAATTCCTAAACCCATAGTGAGCTTCACTACTCACAAGCCAAAAAGAAAAGAAAGTAATGAAATATCAATTGAAAAGGATAAAAGAGAAAATAAAAGAAAAGATGAAATAATTGGCTTTTGGGGGTACACAAAAATCTCCATAGGTGTTTGAAAGAATAATTCACCAGAAGTGAAGCAATCTCCGTTGGTTTACAGTGACAAATCCGTCAGGGCTATGGATGCTTGACTGGTAGCGGGGCAATGTCTAGGATGCTTTTGGAGTTAAGAAGAATGTATAGCTTGCCATGGCCAATCTTAGGGTTTCTGAGTGGTCTTGTTGAGTGGAACTTAACACATTTTCACACACATAGGTAATTGAAGGATGGCAGTGTCTTGATCCAATATATGATTCTCCTCCCCTTTCGATTTATGTTTTCTCTCTTTGTGATAGTGTAAGTTTGTTAACCAAGGAATCTAAGTTCAAAGTAAATTTTTATCCTTGAAATGTTTTCAACATTTCACCTATGGAGTCGCCAGATAATGTGATGTTGTCACACCTTGTCCATTCACAATGGGATCCCCCTTATCTCTCCCTACTGGCTTAGCCTTCTTTTGGGGGTTTTAGTTGCTTTGTTAGTAGCAGTCTCAAACAAAATCTTTGCCTCTCGAGAACAATGGAGTAGTAGAATAACTGAAGGATAGAAATTTGTAGAAGAATAAATCCTTCACACCCTAAAAATCCCACTTATGTTCTTTCTTGTGCATGTATGTGAGTTGGTCAAGGAATGTATGCAAACAAAAAATCCTTCACACCCTTCAAATCCCACTCCCAGCGTCCTTGGAGTGTGATTCAACATGGTCAATGAACTAATCTATAGAATAAGAAATCTGTTACTCACTCCCAATCCCAGTTTGGTTTCTTAGCAAGTGCAAATAGTAGAAGGTCACAGAATGTGTACTTAAGAAAAAAAATTTCGGTCCCTTCAAATCGTGCTCCAAGGAAATGGGAGACGCATTTTTAGGCACATAGCGGAATGAGCGCTCAGGACTAATTCCTCAACTCATGAAGATTCATGCTCCTCTTTTCTTGTGAGAAAATAACAGACCATCTGGAGGAATGAATGTTGAAGATAGAATCTGTAACACACCCAAAATCACACTCTAAGGATGGTGGAAGCATAAGTTAATGAGGACAACATAGAGCACATAATAGAAAAATCTGCCACAAGAAGAATCCTACCCCAGTGTATTTGCAAGCTCAAATATCATGGGGTAATGGAATTAGTCATAAGCACAGCAATCCACTACCCATCCAAAGTGTCACTCCAAGGAGAGTGGAAGCACAAGGGAGAGTCGATCACTAAATTTGTGAAAAGGAATAATCCTCAACCTCATCCAAAATGTGCCTAAAGTGCAAAATGAAGGCAGTGAAGGTATATGAAAGATTAATAAATCCCAAACTCACTAAAGTGTGCTCAGAGTGCAATAGCCACTGAGCCATGGAGGATGTGAAGAATGAAATACATTTCCAAGAAAGTCACAAATTTATCATCAAGGGAAAATTCCAAAGCATGGAAAATCTTGGAAGATTTTGAAAATTTAAAATCTTGAAAATTCCTAAACTCTTGGAAATTCAAAATTTTGGAAAACATTGAAGAGTTCAAGAAATTCATGGAAGGTGAAATTTGTAAATTCGGAAAAGGGGGAAAGTTTCAAGGAGAAAATATGAAATAATTTTTATGTGATTCTTATGTTGATTATTTCATTTTGCAGGAGGAAGGATTCCAGTCCCGCATGATCAAGGATGACATTCAAGTTCCAGGTCTCCAGTTGCAGTGTTGAAGACACCACAATCCAAGTGATCAAGTTCAAGGTGTCTAAGGTTCAAAGATCAAAATTCAAGTGCAAATACACAAAGGGGAAGAATTTCATGTCTTGAAATTCCTTCTCAAAGTCCAAGAACATGACTAGGGAATTTCCATGTGAAGAAAATCCAAATTGGCAGAATCATCAACAAGGGAGTTTGATCCATTTCTAGAAGATGAAGTCTCAAGAAAGTACATGGAAGGAAGTGATCAAAGCAAGATATCTTCAGAAGAAGTAACCAAAGTACAACTTAGTTACAAAATGATGCAATTAACAAATAATCCCCAAATCTCAACAAGCTAACATGACACTCAATCATCTTCATCGATTAGTCAAAGATTCTTCAAGTCAAAGACAACACATTTAAGGAAGGGTATCAAGAAAAATCAATCCAAGGAAAATTGTGCATTTAATGCATCATGGACATACATGTAATGGTCATTTATGACACCCGACTCTCTTCCTAAAAGAGCATGCATGGTGGGAATTTATTACCCACTATTGTAGTGGTTTCTTCCTTGCATTAATTTAGATTCTCTCTTTTGTGCCCTAACCCTAATTAGGGTTGAAGTGGAAAAATCTAGGCCATCGATTATTGTTTTGATTCGGGCCACTCATTGATTTCAAGGACTTATATAAAGGCCTCTTCCTCTCATTTGTAAGGGAGTGAATTTTTAGATTGTTACTTATGAGATATTGAGACAATAAAATTTTCATTGAAGTGTGGTGATTATTTGATGTGTCTTAACGCTTTCTCAATTTCATTATTCTCTCAATTAGATTAATTTTCATATATAAATTGTGTTGAATGTTTTGGAGAATATGATGATGTGTTGATGAGTTTCTCTAGTTCATACTTTTGATGTTTTAGTGATTCTAAAGCATTGTGCAAAGTTAGCCCAAACCCTTATCCATGTGCCTAAATTTGATCAATCACACAAACCTTTGTAGATTACACCGGTCTTCATGTAGTTGTAGCTTGACTTGATGAAGCAAGACTTGGTAAATTAAGGAACTCATCCATCAGCATAATTTCCTTGGCCATCATTACCCTTAGGATTAGATTAGGATTTCTGAAGCCTAAACCCTTTTCATTTCCACATATTTGGTGAAAAGCCCCAAAAAATAGTACTTAATTGAAAATATTTTGATAGTACCCATATCTATCATGACATAAAGGATTGAAAACGTAAGGCCCCTTATGATCATCAACAAATCACATCAACATCGAGCATATCCATTAGTCGAGGAACCTTGGAGTTATCGTATGTTCTTTTTGCAATCTTAGCATATGCAATACTTTGTTCAAGAGAGGATAATATATCTTAGTATTTTGTTCTACTGTTTGGTGAGTCATAAAACACATATCAATAGGTATATAAATAAATCTCATCTTTAACAATATGTTGTTACAAGAAACATGTTTCAAAAGCCCTATTTAGTTCAACAGTTTTTCAAAATATTCTGCAAAAAAATTTCAAAATCTTTCCACATTATTTTTTGAAATAAAAAGCTAACCCTTTTCCCATATCCTACAATGTCATTTCACTTTTTCATAACAATCAATCAAAATGTAAAACTAACTGTGACTTTTAAGCAACATAGAACAAAATGATTTCACCATAGTTTTTACTATTCTCGAATTAACCTATCTCAAAGTGAAATAGATAAAAAAATGAGTACATGTTGATGTGAAAGATTGACCAAACCTATGAAGTAGGCCCATAAAATCTACTGAAATCCCACCATTCTCAGCACACAAACCACCAACTTATTTTCAAATTGTAGGTAAAAAGACAGTAAAAACCCAAATGACGGTTCGACAAAATAACCAACTTTGTAACTGCTTTTGAATCATCCATGGTGGAGAGCATAAACTAGGGTTTGAAAGACCCATTCATGCCAAATGAAATATGCCCTAGAATTTTTGCTCTTTTCTCATTCACATCAAGCTCTTAACCAAAAAATAATATCATTTGAATTTCACAACATAAAATTAAAATCCTTTTGATATTCGTGGTCAAAGATATTACTCAAGTGCCAAGGTAGTATCCCATGTAGACAATAATGGCATTGGTGTCACAAAGTCTAAGTTATCCACAATGATAAGTTTAAACCCAACATCACATAGTGAGCTTTGACTAAATGAATTCAACATGATATGAATGCATATCATAACATCTTATGCGCTGACCAAACACCACTTTGGCAATGATATCCAAAATTACACTAAGTGTCAAATAAATACATAGTTATACCACCTTGGGGGATGGGGGAATGAGGGAATGGGGGGATAGAGGGGCTTCAATTTGGGGATGGTGGTAGGGAACTTGGGGGTGTGTATATACTATACATGTGGTACTTAAAATTCTAGTTATGAAAAGATATATACCAAAAGAAGCCATAAAGAAGTAAAATCATTGAACATTGAACATTGCTTTGCGATTGATCATTGAACATTACACTAGACATTGAACATTAAACAATAAATTTTAAATTTTAAATACTCCAATCAGAAAATGGAAGAGTTCAATTATATAAATAATAATAGCAAAAGCCAAATAATAAAGTTTTATATCAAAAGTGTGAGTATCTATCTCATCATAAAGATGCTTATGTTAAGTAGCATGATATGATATATAAAAAAAAGTACAAACTACGTACAAAATTAAAATGCCAAGGCCCAAAATATAGTGATTCTAGTGAAGGAGGCCTCTAATCATCCATCGAGGGGTCAGCAAACCTGTCATCATCAAAACTATCAACCTCTCCGAGGTTAAGAGTTGTGAAAGGAACATTGAGAAGCCTTGCATCTGAAGCATCCTCATCCTCATCAATCTATGATGGCTCCTCTAGCTCTACATCCCATCATTCTATTGGGCTCTCCTTGTACACACATGTCTTGTGATCAGTTATACACAAGACACTATTGACAACCACTAGCTTCTCCACTCTCTAAGAGGTAAGTCTATTCCTCTCAAGAGAGTGGATGAAACCATAAGTACACCTGTTCCTCTTAGAAGCTAAAGAACTAGATACCTGAGATAATCAAATTTCAATCAAATCACTAGTGTGAGAATATAGAAAATTTGAATCTAAAGTTCCCTAAAGTTAAAATAATTGAGTTAAAGAACTACAAACTTGAGACAACAAACAAATGGCTAGTGGGGTAGTTGTTGATTTTGGTCCATCGAAATTCCACCACAAAATCAGATCCTCCTGAGCCATATTTTTTATGTCCTCCTTTTCCATAGCTGCATAACCCCTAAGAGTAGCAAATCTGGTCTACTCAGTGTGAAACTTCCCATTATTCTTTGCATCATACATCCTTTCAATGCACTTGAAGGACCCTTCACTTGAAAAAATTAAAAATTTTAAAATTCAAATTATTGGCAAATAAAATTATTAATAAGACATAAAGATGATTACAATGAGTAGCATGATATGAATTTTCAATTACCTCATCATCCTTAAGTGGTATTCAATGCATAAGCAGTCATGTGTAAGGGAGTGTTTAAGTTGTCTCATCTTTTTTGAATAATAGGCTGAATATAGTCATTGTAGAAGGATAAAGTGGGGTCCCTCTCTTGCACAACTGCCCTTATCTAGCCAAGAATATAATCAATGCACTGGTACACCTCTCCAAGGCTAGATGCATCCTCATCCCCATATTTGATGACTTAAAAAACTAGATTGATGATAGAGACTATGTATTTTTCATCACTCTAAAAAACATCACTCTTTGAGCTATCTCCTTCACACTCCTCCCCTATTCTATATTGGATCCATCCCACTAATTCTACTCATTCATCATAATCATGAGTTGTAGTGGCTCTTGCAACTCAAACATTCTCTCCAAAAGAATGAAATAGGATGCATATCTAGTCTCAATTAGTTTCAAGAAATCCTATGTGAAGCTCCTAAAGAGTGCATGTGAAGTGTGGGGGTTTCAGATATATATCTGCATATCTCTAGTATCACTGAGCACTCCCTTAATCCAATCAATGTTTAGGCCATTTCCTTGAATGCATTGTTCATAGCATGCACACAATATGGAGTCCACCAAATATGTCTATATGATGCCTCAATAAGCCTCCCTGTAGCTTTCCATAGAGGTGTTGCATCTATCACTACTTGGACCACATTTTGTGGTCCAATCTCCTCAATAGCTGCCTCAAGGATGTCAAACTAAAAATTAGCATCCTTTCAATGCCTCGAACAATCAATTTCCATGAGAAATAATGAGCCCTCTATGCATGTAATTATGATATTGATGAGTGGATGGTTCCTAATGTCTGTCCACCTATCCATGATAATGCTACATCTAGAATCCTCCTAAGCTTCCCTCATGCTCTCCATTGTTGTATTGATCTTGGCATACTCTTTATCAAAGATTGTGGTCCTCAATTTGTGCTCTCCTGGTAGCACAAGTGATGGTCCTCCTCCTCGCCACCAACTGCATCATCTCCTTATTATATGGAGATCGAGCTACATGAAGTGGTATGCCATTAGAAAAATAGAATCTCCCAATGGAATCCTCTATCTCTTCATTCAAGTACACATTAAACAAACATTCTATGGGGTTATTTCATTTTCCCTTACTCAGTTGTGCTTCCACCATAACACTATAAGTGGAAGAAGGTCTTGAGGCTTCCCCTTTTTAGGAATGGGAACACTGAGAGGGGGGGGTGAATCAGTGTTCACTGAACTTTAACTTTTCTCTTTAATCTTTATGCTTAACTTAAATGCTTAAGTACTAAATTAAACATTCACATAAAACATGAAACATAAGAATAACACATGACACCAATATGATTATGGGGAAACCCAAATAGGTAAAAACCCCAGTGGGAATTGACACCCACTAATATTCTACACTAATGTTTTGCAATCCTTGCTAGAAGATCCTTTACCCTGTTAGGAGTAGCTTTACAATGCTTTTAGTATAGTAGACATGGTTAAGGGTCAGACCCTGTTAGGAGTCTTTTACAATGATCCATGTTAGGGGAGTGGAATCATTGTCCTAGAGCTCACTACTCAAATGATGAAGGCTACAACCTTCTATTATTAGATACACACTATATCTGTTGGATGAACTGTCACTGTGACACTGCTTGTTAGATTAGTTCATTGGTGCACTCATGCTTTGACCTCTTGCAAAGCTTTAATACATCATATGCTGACTTTTCATACCTTTTCTTTGCTTATCACAACTCTCTTCCAACTTCCATACCAATTACAATGGGCGCATCTCATATTTATATGCTCATACAAATAAAACAATTAGGTCGGCCCTATAACTAATTACAAAAAATGCTTCCAAGTGAATTGGTTTAAGCATGATTACAATTATACATGTACATATGTCAAAAACCTAAATACAATGGGCACATATCCTCTACAACATTATATTACTATCGCAAACCAAAATAGTCACTGTCGACTCCATGCTCTGTTCTCTGCTGGCACACACTAGCTGTGCAACTTCAATTGACTGTAACTTTCATATCACTACATATCTTCTTATGTTCTCTTAGACTAAACATTAGTATAGTCTAACAACCTTAACTCATAGGTCACATATCATAATTCATCCATATGCATGGACACAGATGCTCTAATCTGCCAGAACTCTATATGCTATCTAGTCTTTAACACTTAATTGAATTCTGATCTTTACACTTAGTGCACTCACTCCAAACTACTATATGACTTTGTTGCCATAATGAAAACACTATCTATAGTAATATACTTCAGTATACACAACTTGCCCATAATCTCCCCTTTTGTCATTGATGACAACAAAGGAATATGGCCAAGTCTCTAACTATTCCTTTACACAAAACACTTTGTCTTCTATACATCTTTATACATAAACTTATATCTCCCTATACATATATGTACTCCATATTCTATACAAATCCCCCTTTCACATTAACAACAAAGATGCATCAAAAATTATATCTACTTACCCTTACTAAGGGAACAGATCCGGATATGCAATCTTGAGGTTCTAGATCTCCTTCTTCCAAAAGGTTATCAGAGAATTGACTATCTATAGATGGGTGCATAATGCATATTAAAGCTTCTCTATCTTCTCCAATTATATGCTTAGAACTTGATCATAGTTCACCATGGTCACATCAATCTCTTTTATATTCTATCTAAGAATGTCTAAGGAGGGCACAACAACATTCCTTAATTATGTCTGCCTAGACCTTATCTTCTCCATTTCCTTCTCTGCCTTTTCAATTATGTCTAACTAACCTTGATAGACACTGCTGCACATGTTTACATTAGTAGATGACTTTACCACTGAGTTCTTTACTTGCTCAATCATTTCCTCTGCATCTTTGATCTTCTTGAGATGGACATTAGTGAACTTGTCCTGATCCATGGATTCTATGATGACTTTCCTTGATCTACAAACTCCTTTAATGATTCCTGACCAAACTTAAGAGAGTTCAAGCCTAGTGCAAAGTTACTCATGAGTTCATTGAGTCTCTTCTTTAGATATTTCTTCTCTACCACTAAGGCTGCAAACTCTTCTAGGCTTGAAAATTTTTCTTTAAACTGTGAGAGGACTGAACTCACATCATCAATTGAATGTATCTTCACTATCTTTTTATCCTCTGGCAGAAAATTATTCAAAATACTTATTGATTCTACTAGGAGAGGATTTTTCATGACTTTCTTCTCCTTTTCCTTCTCCATAGTTAGGATGCTGAATTTTATCAAGTCTTCTTCCTTCCAAGAGTCCAAACTACAAGTGTCTGGTGTCAAACTTGACAACAATGCTAAGGAGGGAGTGATGGGAGTGCCTCTCATCACCTCTTGCTTCACCTTGACTAGATCATCAGAGGATTCATCTTTCTTTTCTTCCTCTACTCCTTTCTTTTTTTCTTCTTTCTCATCAGAAATGTCTTCTATGTTTACTTCTTCTTGCTGAGTAGGAGTACTATTGCATAAGATCTTTTCTTATTGTGTACTCACAAAAGCTTCCTCAAACTTGTCCAAATCTATGTCAGTGGCTACCATGGCTATCTCCACATTATCAATGATGAATTTGTTGTCCTTGATTGATCTTGATGTGGGTGTAGACTTTTCTACCTCTGATTGTTCTTTTGTTGTGGGCGCTGAGTCCTGAGGACCTGTCATTGGTGCATTAGTGGGATCTGCCACTTTATCTTCCTTAATGGGTGCATGAGTGATGGGCACGGTAGGTGGTTTGATCTATTCTTCTAACAACACTTTCTCAAATGCTTTTTCTATTTCATTTGTTATCAACTCATAGTCCTTTTTCATTATATGCAAAGTTCTCATCTTTTTTCTTAGGTGCGGCTTCACTAGGTTCAATATCAATGCTTCTTCTTCATTGGAACAAACTGGTACAGTATCTTCTAACACTTTTTCTCTTATCCTAATATCCTCTTCATTTTCTTGTTTCTTCAAGTGTTCCAAAATATTCCAAAATATTCCAAACTTTATCAGGTAGAGAGGACTGTATTTCAAGAATTTTTTTCTTGAACTTGATCATATGTTTGATAATCATCTTATGAATTTCAGATTTATCAATCTCACTATATGAATCATAATGTTTCCCTACTTGATCAATTCTGCCTTCCTCAATAGTTCTATAGTTCAAAACTTTAAGGCTAGGCCTGAATCCTACCTTAGGAGGTTCTTGAATATTTCTTTTGCTCCTTGTAGCATGTGATGATGGATGACTAGTGCTTGCTCCTTTCTTCCTCTTTTCTCTAGGTATATACTCAGGAGGAGTATCTTTGGGCACAGAAGGAGTATTGTCTTCATTATCCTTCTGACTGTCATCTTTTTCAATTTTAATCTTCTTCATTTTGGGATCTTCTTTTTCTTTTGTTGTGCTCTTCAATTTTAGGGCAATCTTCTCATCCCTTGCTTTATCAAGGTCTGTTTATGATACACCATGTATTCTTAATATTTCAAATGTGACCTTAGCAACTTTTCTCTTAGTTACAACACTGTTTATCTTAGCATCAACTTCTCTCGTCTTCTCTTCATATGCTCCCCATCTATGCTCATTGTCATCAATTTGATGTATGGCTGCTCTATAGGCTCAATGGTCATGTTGTGCTTATCACTCCTTGATTTACACACTTGCTCCACCATCTTCCTAACATCCTTACTAATAGGAGGTAGGGTGCCAATCCTAGAAAGGCCTATCATCTCATGAATTAGGTCTCCTGTGATTCTTACTAGCACATCTCCAATCAAAAATAAATTATCATGGATTCTGCTCAATAGTATCTTTATCCATTCTTCCTCATAGAACTCATATGCAATGGAATATTCAATGATGGGATGGTCATTCCATTTTTTATATTCATTCATGAATGTTTTTTCTGGATTCATCATTGTGTCCATGTGTTCCCTTAACCTATCTATTCCAATAGGTTCCTTCTTACAATAGATGTAATCCCTTATGTCTTCTACATGCATAATGCCCATCGACATGTGGGAGAAAGCTCCCTCTAAATCATCTAGGGTTGACTTGAATGGATGCCTCTTGAAAACATACCACTTCTTCTCAGCAACATCAAAAATAATAGGAGTCGCCATGACTTACTTGATATTCACTTCCCAAAAGATCTCTGAGATGTTCTAATGGCTTCCGGATCGGTGCAACAAGCTAGGGTTTCTACAACTAAACAAAAGCACTACAATCACTGATAACTTAATCTCCAAATCTTCACAAGAACTTCCAAGGCTCAATCTACTCTCCAATCGCTTTGAGTATGAATGCAAAGAGTGAACAAACAAATTCTATGTACTTAAAGTAAGAAATTCGCCATTAATGCAACTCACGTAAACTAGGTCGTCACTTCAAAATTTCAAACTCAATCTCTACCAACATTCAGAATGTGTGCTCTTGCATGAAGGTTCCAATACACTCTAATAGCTTAAGTCTACAGGAGCATACTCTGAAGGTAAGTATGCCAGCCACGTAAGGGTCTAGAGATAAATTATCTCCCCCTATGACCTTGAGGGCCATTCATGTAGATGTAGAGGGTGCATCCACTGGGGATGCATCCCATACATTCTCATCAACATTATCCTTCTTTCCATTTGACCAAATAAGCTCACATCCATTGAGGCCTTCACAAACTTGACTTCTGCTTCAGGATCCAAAACTAGTTCTTTGGTCTTTTTAGGGCTTTCCTGACCTTGCGTCCTTGATCTACAAAACTTTGAGAAATGTCCAGCCTTGTTACAGGTGTGACAAATCACTGGAGGTCTATTATTCCTCGACGCATTGACATGAGTCACCATTTTACATGTTTTGGCTATGTGACCATTTTAGTTACATATCTGACATTCAACATTCTGAGAACTTCTTGAATTTGTCTGTTTCTAATTTCTTTGATCATGCTAAATCCTATTCTTCTTACTAGTCTTGCAGCTTATTTCTCTATGACCAAATCTATTACATGTATAATAGTAACCATTGAAAGGTCTTACCTCTATATAGTTCTTTGCAATGTTTCCATACTTATTACATGCAAAATAGGTGCATTCAACAGGCTTGTGCTCATTGTTAGGAGGATTATCATTGTCTTTGGTTTGATCTCCAGTCTTCTTAGTATTAGTAGATTCCTTTTGTGTCTCCTTTCTTGCTTGCATCTTATCAATCTGATTTTGTGATTCATTGTACCCAATACAACTAGTGTCTCCCTTGGCTCTCCTTGCATACAACTAAGATTCTATTAGATAAGAACTAGTGTGCAATTTTTCAATATGATTTTTTGCTTCTTTCAATTTAGATTCCAAGCTTTCCTTGATGTTCCTTAGCTCCAAGATTTCCATGTTAGCTTCCTTTAGTTCTTTATTGAGTTGAAGGTTCTCCTTGACTTGTTCATTGAAGACATCTTGATTGTTTATTGGTTTTTCATCAAACTCTTCAAGCTGAATCAAAATAGATGCATTTTCTTCATTCAACTTCTTGATTTGATCTTCAAGATCACTGTTAGAGCATCCTTTCAAATCCTTTCTCAATCTTTTGATAACTAATTTTAGTTCCTCAATTTCTCTTTCTGAACTATCTAGGTCTTCAAGAGCTACTTCAAGATTCTTCTTCAAATGTTTCATTTCTGCTTTGTCCATGATCTCCTCAAGTGGTTAAACTTATGTGCTGAGGACCAAAGCTCTGATACCAATTGTTAGGAATGGGAACACTGAGAGGGGGGGCTGAATCAATGTTCATTGAACTTTAATTTTTCTCTTTAATCTTTATGCTTAACTTAAATGCTTAAGTACTAAATTAAACATTCACATAAAACATGAAACATAAAAATAACACATGACACCAATATGATTATGGGGAAACCCAAATAGGTAAAAACCCTGGTGGGAATTGACACCCACTAATATTTTGCAATAGTGTTTTGTGACCCTTGCTAGAAGATCCTTTACCCTGTTAGGAGTAGCTTTACAATGCTTTTAGTACAGTAGACCTGGTTAAGGGTCAGACACTGTTAGGAGTCTTTTACAATGATCCATGTTAGGAGAGTGGACTCAATGTTCTAGAACTCACTGCTCAAATGATGAAGGCTACAACTTTTTGTTATCAGATACACACTATATCTGTTGGGTGAACTGTCACTGTGACACTGCTTGCCAAATCAGTTCCTTGATGCGCTCATGCTTTGAGCTATAGAAAAGCTTTAATACATCATATGTTGACTTCACATACCTCTTCTCTGCTTATCACAACTCTCTTCCAACTTCCATATCAATTACAGTGGGCGCATCTCATATTTATATGCTCACACAAACAAAACAATTAGGTTGGCCCTATAACTAATTACAAACAATGCTTCCAAGTGAATTGGCTTAAGTGTGCTTAAAATTATACATATACTTATGTTGGAAACCTAAATACAATGGGTTCATAGCCTCTACAACATTATATTACAATCGCAAACCAAAATAGTCATTGTTGGCTCCATGCTCTGTTCTCTGCTTGCACACACTGGCTATGCAACTTCAGCTGACTGTAACTTTCATATCACTACATATCTTCTTATGCGCTCTTAGACTAAACATGAGTAGAGTCTAAAAACCTTAACTCCTAGGGCACATATCATAATTCATCCATACACATGGACGCAAATGCTTTGATCTATCAAAACTCTGTATGCTATCTAGTCTTTAACACTTAACTAAATTCTGATCTTTACACTTAGTGCGCTCACTCCAAACTATTATATGACTTTGTTTCCATAATGAAAACACTATCTATAGTCATATACTTTGGTATAGACAACTTGCCAACACCCCTGCCAATGATGTTGCTCTCTTCTATGATAGATAATAGTGTAAATACTTGGTTGCCCATGTATATGTTGCTCATGAGCCTGCTAAACACTCTAAATTTATTTCCTTCTAGATAAGGTAGTAGGAGTTACAGTTCCCAAGTCACCTGGAACACCCCATAGCTTGTTGAATTCAATTCTATAATGCAAATTTTTAGGCACTTCGAAAAATTGACATGGTCTCACACCTTTTCCTATCCAAAAAAGGAAGTATGCATTCACTCTAGTGATTCTATCAAACCATTCTATACTACAAATGTTGTATTTCCACTTCCTTGTGCCACCACCTGATTGTGTTGAGGTTGTTATCCTCATTGCAAATTGTCTAAGAGGAGATTTAGGATCATAAGCACCCCTAGCCTACTTTTCCAAAAGTGTGGAGAGGCAATCAACAAATGGTGGACCAATTGGTCAACTATTTATGGATTCAGTTTGCTCACCTCCCCCAATGGTATCATGATCATCACCATGCTCAGGTTCATAATTTGATTAACTATCAGTGCCACTATCAGAATGAGTTTCCAATTTCATCTCATCATCATTTGTTTCATTATCATAACTGTGGGAGCTCATTTTGACACTGCATTTCACCAAATGAAAAAAAAAATCAGTAAATACATAGTTTTAGCCTATGCCCTACATTAAATTTTTAAAATTTTAATTTTTAAATTAAACAATAAGAATTTAGAAAGTGAAACAACAAGAATCTACATCAATTTAGAAATCAAATCAAATAACTAAAAGAAAATGGAACAACAAGAAATGTAAAACTTAAAACAATGAACATTCATTTGAAAATAGTGAAACACGGGTGTGGGGGTACATCGAGATAGGTTTCGGGTGCGAGAAAAAAAAGTGCCTCAATTTCAGGATGATGGGGGGACCATCGGGGGGGGTACTGGGGGGGAGGGAGGGGGGACTGCGTACTATACATATATAACTTGAAAGGTTAATTATGAAAAGATGTTTCAATTTAACATACGAAATTGAAATACACGAAATAGAACTATTGAACATTCAACATAGTAACATAATCATTTAAACATAGTAATATAAACTTTAAATTTTAAAGTTATACTTATAAACATACAACTATCATGTTCTACTATCAAATGACAAAGATTCAAAATTGAAAATTTATTGTTCAAATATGAAATTAGAAATATCAATATGCCATATATCATAAAGATGATCATGATTACAATGAGCAGAGTAGCATGATATGATATAATGAATCATGATCAATCATCAATATCAAAATGAGTACAAAATCAAAATGTAAGAATGGGAGGCCTCTAATCATCCCCCAAGCCAAAGTCCTCATCACTAGAACTACTGGACTCAGAGTCCTCATGGTCAAGGTCTTCCAAAGGAACACCAACTAGCCCTACATGGGTTTCTGCTGCAATCTCATCCTCATCGATCTATGCTGGATCCTCTAGCTCTACATCCCATCATGTTGTTGGGCTCTCTTTGTATCTGTGTGTCTTGCGATCTACGATACCCAAGCATCGTACCCTACACCCTCACACCTGAAGGGTGTGGGGATAGGTGTAGCTACTCTCAACTATTGATGAGGTCCTCGTGTAGTACCCCTCGCATCTTTCTTTTGCTGATACTATGTTTAGTTTGACACTGTTTTATCTTGGTTGATTAGATCAGACATATATTACATGTTATATTTATATTTTGGTGTGTGATTAAACAGTTATAGTTTGGATGTTAATTGTTATGTTTGAACCTGAAACAGAACTTTACGTAATGGTTAAATCTAGTAATGATGGATTTTATATGATGTTTCAAATGCATGTATAAATTGAAGTAATTAGATGATGATTATATTTGGTACTTACCCCATACCCGCATGTGTATGGTATTATGTTTGTTATCGTTATGTTTTCTTTTCTGTTGACATGCATGTATGGTAGAGGAGGAGGCGTAGTTACCTGCATTTAGTCGGGTCCACATGTCCTAGCCATCCCTACCATTGTCTGATAGTATGTTATATATGCACATGTACATGCAATGGGTTTTTATGCAGGTTGCAAGTACCAGGCATCGACTTCCCTGGCTTGACAAGATGAGCGTGCCATTATTATGTCTCAATGGTGGAGAAGGGGAGTTAGCACCTAGGCCAATTCCCTAACCTAACCATCCTAAAATCACGGATGAGACCTTACTTGACTTACCTAAATCGAATTCGTTCTGGTAGAATGAATCCGATATAGGTTTTCCCGGTTGAGCATGATATTGTCTTAGGTTTTGTTTCATGTCGGTGTTACATTTTTGACCTTGTGGATCTCATGTCTGATCTCTGATAGTTATTGAAATTATGTTGACACATTGGTAAATATTATGTTATTAGTATGATATAACATAATTAGTTATATATGCTTTCTCTAAGTCTCTTATAATAATAATATTATCAATGGTATATATATTAAGTTTATATGTATGACTATATGTTTATATAGATAGAGCTTATTATATAATCTTGAATATTGAGTGTTATAACTTAATGCAAATGATAAATTAAAAATAAAAGAAAAAGAAATTCTACAATTTTAAATTGTCTCATTTTAGGTAGTTGACTTGAATAGTAGGGGGGAAATAATAAAATATTTCTTCTCTACTTTCCAAGCCAATTTAGAGGCAAAAAGAGAGAGACTTGTCTCCACTTTTTCATGCAAAATTTAGAGGAGAGAATGGAGAGAGAGATGAAGGGTTGAGGAAGAGAGGAGAGGAAGAATAGAAGACAATTCGGGGAGCTGATTTTGAAGCAACTGAGAGTTCAAGTTTGTGGATTGGAGAGGTATTCTCGGCTGGACTTCGTCAGCCTGCTTGTTGATCCAAGTAAGATTTGAGTTCTTTAATATGTTCTAAATTAGATTTTAATCTTTCCATCAAATGAGAGAAAAGATTTATCTCCTCAGATTGAAGAGTGAAGCATTAGTTCAGTGAGAAATTAGTTTGCAATGTGAAATTTTAACCAACATGCAATCCTTCTCAAACTCAGTCTTTAGTGAATCCAATTTTGGAATGGAAATGAACTTGTTACTCCATAACTCAATGGGACTTAGTGATATTTTAATCCAATGTTGTCATATTATTCATTAAATGAACAAATTGGTTATGTTGATATCTCTATTGTTTTGGAAATCAAACCATATCTAAACCTTGTTGATATACCATTAACTTAATGTCCATAGATTTCATAATATTTTAAGAAAACAAATGAAATTTGATGAATGAATACTCATAGTAGTGGAGGAAATAAAACAAAATTAACTTTCAAAAAGAGTTCTATTACAAAGAAATATGAGCTTTCAGCTCTCTGGAAATTGTATGAGAAAAGAATTCCCATACAATTTCTTACACAGTCATTATTTAATTATATCTCCTGCCACCTTGGACTATAAACAAAAATAAATAATACCTAGTCAACACTACTTTATACAACCCATCACTTCTCCACCTTGGAGCTCACACCCCTCCTTGCACAATATTAATAGCTTGAAATGAAAGAATGATTTCTTTTATTTGTTTGAGTTATGTCAATTTGAATGGTACGTAGGGCTTAGTATGGGCTTGGAAAAGTTTTTAAAAACATGCATTAAAGTTTGTTACTTTTTTTCCCAAGCTTTCTTTTCACCACCTCTTGTCTTGTCCTTTACTCCATGTCATGGACAAGTACTTGGGAGCAGGCCTTAATGGCTAAGAAGTGGCGTGAGTTCTAACATAAAGTTTTGCATTGATTAATTTTTACCTTTTTCAAAATCTCTTGACCTTGCTTTGGCCGCCCAAGGGATGGGGCTCTTAAAACAAGGAAACTCACCCACCTATCCTCATTGAATAACATGTGTCAGGCCTTTTGAGCGCCTCCCAAGAGATAAGGCTTGTGATATGTGTTTAGTTTTTAATGTTAAAGTTTCTTTTTCAAAGCCATGTGGGATTTTGGGGCGCCATCTTTGAGCCTCTACTTAGGATTTGGTGGGCCCCTATGTTTCCTCACCTATAACTTGTTTTTCTTTTTTCCCAAACAAATCTTTTGTTTGAATGAATATAGTGGCGTGGGTTTTGGGGATTAATTGGCTTGACATTATTATGTTTTTGGTAGCCCACTTGTGGATTCATGATGCTAGGTGATTAGGGATTAGTTAATAGAGTTTTGGTTTAGAATTAAATAAGATGGGTTTTGATTAAAACTAAACATGGATTTTGATTGTTTTAAATAGTGCTATACAATTTTGATTGTTAATTAAGTTTAACTTGGGATAACAGTCTTATAATATGAATATTTTATTAACCATTATTTTAATCTACTAGTTATTATTAATCCATTATTGTTTTGGTATTTAATTTAGCCTTGGTAATTGAAAGTTATCAATAGGTGTTATAGTATTATTACTAGTGAACTTATTGATTTATTCTATGATTGTATTTTTTTTTGAGTGCATATTTGAAGATTAGTATTATTTAATCTTTTCATTTGATAATTAAACATTCGCATTAATCAAGTTATAGTAGGCAATGTTAGCGTTCACAATGTGGTCATTTTGTTGTAGACGTGGTTATTCTGATTAGTGTAATTAACTAGTGTGAGCAAATAATTACTTGTTAAAATGATTCTTGTGAATTTGATTTCTTTATGAATTATCAATTTCTTGTTTACGATGTTCTCTTCTATGTATATCATATGTGCATGTTAAATACTCTATTGATGTAGTTGATTTACATATGGGATTAGATAACCGAATAGGGGGTAAAATCCAGAGGTCGGGTATATGTTGCGGTTATCAGTTATCTGTTTGTTGATTGTATTTATGGTGCAATGTGGATTCTATCTTCATTTGCTTGTTTTGGATTAGGGTCAATGTGAGACCTTGATGGGGTGGTCAAACCGATCCCTATTAGTATTTTCTTCCTGGTGGGTTAAAACTTGATTTAGTGGCCAAGTGAATTTATGTTTTGAAATGAGATTTGCTTTAATTGTTTATTTGGTTATGGGAATTTAATGTGTCATAAGTGGCCACAAACCAGGATGGGTATTGTTGTGGAACTAGGGTAGGTTATCTAGATGTGGTGTAGAAGGTGGCTTGCAATGGATCGCCGAGGCCCGCAAGTGGCTGACGGATCATCCATTG
>BSBK01012786.1:0-12500 GCA_027943335.1 Chamaecyparis obtusa
ACTCTCCCCATTCTAGACTATCTATTTATAAAATCAAGAAAGCGGGTACACAACCTTTCTCGGGTCTTGTTCCCTAGATAGTTTTCCCTTCGGCTGCCATATTCTTCTATTTGTAAAAAAAATGCCCTTTTTTTTTCCCTTCTAAATTTAATGTTTGGTTAATACTTTCTTATGTTATAAAGATATATTTTATATGCATATTAATATTCCACTTTTAATTTATTTTCTGATTTCTTTTCTTTTAATTATTTATTATCCTCCTACAATCTCTCCTTATTTTTCTCCTATATTTCCTCCTTATTTTCCTATAATTTCTCCTATATTTTTGCTAAAAGTTTAAATGATTTTTGCCAAAAAATTTATCATTTATATAAAATCATTAAATTTAAAATCTAATAATGTCCCCCTATTAATTTGACAAATAACTTATTAAACAAATCTATGAAATAAAATAATATAAAGCTAAACATGAAAATATTTAAATATTAAAATAATTTGAAACCTTAAAATAACATCTAATTTATTACGTTTATCATTTCAGTATTATTAATGTTTTAATTATTTTTAAATTTACTTATGCCTTTGCATTAATTTTTAGTCCTAAAATCCGAAAACCCAACGAAGCCATGTTCATAATTTTTTAATACTAAAACATTTCTAGTAGATTATTACTAAGGCTATGATGGTTTTATTTCAACAATCTTAATTCTAGCCTTCTAGAAATAAACAAACACACAGGAAGAGAACCATGAGAAAACAAAGAAAGAAGGGAGCGAGAGAGAGACACATAAGAGGGTTTTTCTGGATTGAAAAGCCTACCTAGATAATTTGATGGAGGTCCCTGACACAACACTTTTCCCCAGCCTAGCTTTCTCCCAATCGTTATGCAACTTCCTGAGCAATCCTTTTCTCCATCTTCCCAAAATCCCCTCCTTCTGGATGCAATCTCTAGCCTCTTTCGGAAACCACCAATTGACAATCTTAGAGAATAATAAATTCTCCCTCACAACTATATCTTTCCAAAAAGAAAAATATTCATCCCAATAATGTTTCTTCTCAAATCCAATTCTTATCTAACCCCCCTTTCACATATGAGATTTTCTACTATATATAGATTGGAGGGAGTAGTTGCACGGGTAATTCAACCGATGAAACTATCCCAACCATCCTTTAGTTATTTGTTAAGATAATATGGTTTGCAGAACCATTCCCGTGAAGGGATAAATAAATATTATTTAATAAAAAATTAATCTTTGTCTCGTAAATTTAAGGGTGGAAAAAATAGATAATATAACTTTTAGGAATACTTTACTAAATTACTCACTATGGTAATTTACCAAAGACATTTACCAAATATAAAAATAACATAGATTTACTATAGTCAAGTATAATAACTTAACCAATAGTTAGTTTTACCCCTTAGGTAACTAACTTTTACCTACCCTTCACATACTCTCTAACCAAACTTATTAAATAATTTAACTCCACCTATATAGTTTTATTATTATTATTATTATTATTATTTTATAATTAATAGCAACTAACTCTTATATAAATAAAATATATATGGGTATGCTTCTCAAGGAAGTCACTAACCAAATGGCAACTTGGGACCCCTTACAAACTAGAGCTTTCGGGTTCCACTCCCACCCTCTATACTAACAAGACATACAAGAGAGAGAGAGAGAGAGAGAGAGAGAGAGAGAGAGTCTATACAGTAGGAGTAAATATAGGAGTAGGTAATTAGTTTTATTTACTTTTATATTATATTTATTATTTTGTTTATTCACTTTGCATTTATTATATTTATCTAAAGCCACACTATACATCAAAATAAATAGAATTGTGATTATAACTAATACGATCATAAGACCATAATTACAAACACATCAATAAATGAATATATACAGGTATACATATATATGTGCACCCATATATGCATACTTTGCATATACGATTAACACATAGAGAGAGAAAATAACATCATTATCCTACATATCTCATATACAAATAAATGAGATCGACATCAAAGGTTATATAAAATAAGGAACTCAAATCAACCCAAAACCAAACAAAGAGATTGGGAAAAATAATTAAAACTATAGGGTTTTCCCATGTGTGAACTATGGACCATCTTCAAACAACAACAATGATCAAGGATTTTGAGGGATTGCTCAGACCTGTGAAGCCATGTTGAGATGATGCCTGGTACCTGCAAGTCTGCATCACTGAGAAGAGATACATATGCATAGATACATAATAAGACATATGCAAATAGATGACCAGGATCAATACAACATGTGGACCTCAACTAAGTGAGTGACTATGACTTCATCCTAAGTCATGAAAACACATCAATCACATACGAAACATGAGACATCATAGATAGTAATGGTTAGATTCAAATCCTCATAAACATATAAAGATAGATGAGTAATAAACATTAAACATTAGTCATAAATTATTCTATCTAAACATCTGATAAGCATATCATCATCCATAAACATAAATGTAAACATATCATTCTAATCATCATAATGCAAAATATCCAATGAAAGAGTCAAAGTATAATCATCGAAGAGGGTATTACATCCTCGCCACCTAAGTTGAGACTTACTCCTAGAAGTCAGCAAGTTAAAAAAAAATGGAAATACATCTTAAACACATTTTGACTGATATCACATGCATAACAAATCCTTAAATCCATGCACTAGATAGAGGATAATCCTCATAATATGATTAAGCATGAATTATATATCCTAATCAATTTTGCTATCACCAACAAGGATAACTTCAACTTGATCAAATATTAGTATGAATAGAATTTTCCCTAAAATATATCAAAATATTACAAATTACTTCTCTTTTAACACATATAAATCAAATTTTTACTTGTGTCTAACATAATGATAGATTTCAATCTAAAATAGAGCATTGAGCATAAGAAAATGTGCTTCACAAATAATCATATCAATCCACATCATTGGGATTACACATCAAAAGGATCGGGAGTGGATATACCTCTCTAGACAAGCTCTCATTCTAGGATACAATACTAATCTCAACTATTTCCATAATCCATTATCCATAATAAATACCTCACTTAGTGGCTTGATGGTGTCTTGGGCCATTCACATGGAGGCCCTCCATACAAGTCCACATGTTATATCCCTTGTTTGTCTAAGGCAGTTAGCCTCCAAGGAATAGACACCACATATAGGTAGGTAGTTGATACTCACTGCATTGCAGCCTCACATACCCCCATCCTCAAGGGTTCCTTGCGTCTTCTTCCTTGTATATACTCACAAAGTCCACCTAATGCATCTTTAGTGAGGAATCACAACACAACACAAGACCAACATTAGAAAATTCTGAAAGGAGATAGTTTAGCCATCAAAGTTCAATAATAATAAAAATAGAATTATCAATCTCAACAATAGGATAAGAAGAATGCAAGATATTACAGCAATAAATCACACCTAAGATAAATTTCCAAAGTATTGGCTAAACTGCCATAGAAAAGGATGAGAGAAAAAAAATTGTTGGTCTACATAACCAAACAAGAAAAAAAAACAATTCACCATAAATTGCACATCACATCACTGTTTGACTATATCTAGTAATCTCAAGATGAAGGAGGGAACAACTTCCAGCCATCACAATAGCCCTTCATGTGGTTGGGCATGGGAAACACTACCCACATGGTGTTGGGAGTTCCCTTTGATCTTCAACTTGCAGATTTATACTTTGATGGATAATTTAATAATACTTTGACTCTATCACCACTCCAAAGTCTACAAGGAAGAGGGCCAATTAACAAGGATCAACAATGAGATCCCCCTACACTTTGAGCTTTAATGCTCAGGCGGGTGTACCCTTGATTCACTTCTTGAAAGGAATCACTAAATGTTATACCAATATACTCATTACTAACTGATTTAAAGATTTTATCATTTAATTTATGTGTGTGTGATTGATGATGATGGAATGCCTCCAAAGAATAGATCAGTGCCTTATCCCAGGGAAAAGAGTCACTAAATAACATATATCAACCTAAAACCTTAACTCAAATACACATGAACTTAGAGTAAGTGCTTTGCCTATTACTCTCCTCACTCCCAAACATGATCATCAAATTCCAATCTAACAATGAACTCACTGAAATCACCATAAAGGCTTTAATCCTAACTTTGTTAGGAACTCCAAGCTGATCTCACAATACTCTTTGTTTACCATATGCTAAGCCACTTTGTGACCTTAACATATATGAATCCACAATTAGAAAAAGAAGACAATCAGAGATTTGAGATAGGAATTCAAGTGTATTCTCATTAATTTTCAGAATCAATACATTACCAAACAAAAAAATACCAAAGAAAAAGACCCAAAATCTAGGCTCTCCTTTCTTAGTATAATACCATCAACAACAACCAGGGACCAAAAAGAAGGTTTTGGAACCCTCACAAAATAAAAAAAGCTACAATATATACCCCCTAGTCATCCTGGAAACCCAAAATAGATTGCAACAAGCTACAGATGACTAGGGTTAGGGTTTCACCCACTAAACCCACTAGAAATGGTCACAAATTTACTACAGGGGAAGAAACCTAGGCAACTAGAGAAAGAAAATCACGGAGTGATTCCAATCATGAAAAATCTCACTGAGAAGGTACCAAGAATCATAGATACACCCAAAATGTCAACCTAATCAGCCACCTGCAACACACCTCAAGCACAAAGAACACGGTACAGACCCCTATAGACGATCACTCAACACCCTGGACCACGCTGCAACAGCAAGCACCACCAAACCAATCAAAATGAGCTATTAAAACCATAAATTTGGGTACTTCCTATCACTTAGAAACCCTCTGCAAATTCAAATTTGAAAAACAACGGTCATTTCCAAGCGCCATCAGCAAATCAATGACAAACATTTGAAATCAGATCAACTTTAAGTCATGGCCATTCGATCTTCACATTTCATGGGCTTTATGATTTACCCTTTATAGGAATCCTAGTTTACATTTAGCAACTACGCGACAAGGCATTTCTTTATTCACGAGATGAAAATTTAACTCATCGCTTAACCCCGTGACTTAGCAAACAAAGGAGATCTAACTTACCCCGGTCACATTTGGCGAACTGGTGACAAAAGGTTTTCACTAGTTCGCAGAACATTTTAAATCACCGCTAAAGAATTTAGCGATCATGTGACCTTCCTTTGCTAAATCACCAATCATTTTGGAACACCGCCATTTATTAAGTGAATGAACGAAACCATTGAAAATTGTCAGGCCACTAAACACTTTGTCGGAACTGCTAAGACCTTAGACCCCACCTAGGCCTATTTTATGCCACTTGATGCTACCTCATTCGTGGCTCATGGTCAGTCATCACTGACATAGGACCCACTCATGATAAGCCTTATAATTAGATGGTGGGTGTAAGATCTCATAGCTTTGACAAAACTCATGAGAACTTACATCGACCCTAGATTTTATCCTTGTTACATACCTCTCTGACAATGGTCCTACCCTGCCGCATCACCCACGTCGACCAATAAGATTTGAACAACATTGCACCACCTAGAAAATGGCCCCACTAAGAACATTATGCCACCTAGAAGATCAGATGACTGGTGCAAGATCTGAAGGGCTTTGAAGATTCTATGCCCTGTTACACCAACCGTTGATCTTGAATCCTCTGATTGAGATATCAGGCCCACTTGACAACACGTCTAGCTCACACATTGTGGACCAATCAAGTTTTCCATCTAAGTATACATAGCATGTGGGCCCACTGCACTGTATCCCTTTTGAAAAAAACAGAATTGATAGACGGCGCATGATCTTAAGCCTCTGATAGATCCCATAAGATCATGCGCCCATTGTTGATTTTCTGACAATGTCAAGACCCTCTGACACATCCAGAAACTAGGTCCCACTGAAAACTACCAATGTGTTAATACATGGTCCAATGAGAAGCCACCAATTGTGCATATATGTCACTTTGGACCCACTTGTTTGAGGCCCTGTGGTCATAAAGAAAATCAACAGCTGTCACAAAAGTGCATAGCTCTGACACATCTCATGAGAATAAGCACCCACTGTTAGATCAAGATGGTGTTAGAGCCAGGCCCAGGAAATAAATGAAGGTTGAAACATAAGAAAAAATAAATGGCATGACCTAGGAAAAATTAATTTCACCGGGGTTAGAGACTTAGGAAATATTAAAGGGGGCCGAGGGTAAAAACTTAGGAAGAATTTAAATGGGGGGCCGACCAAAAATATAAAGCACATGCACATAAAGGTTTTAAGTGGCCCAAAAAAGTAACTTTAAAATAGAATAGGGACATGACATTACAAAGGGTTTTTTTATGCAATGACTAGTTTTTTGAATATTTGAACTAAGGGTTAATGCCAGAGACCTAAAAAATAACTGCATAGACTAGGGGAAAATTGCTAGAGCCATGAAATTTTTTGCACATGCTAACAATGGCTCTGTCTGGGGATGTATGCCTCCTAAAGGCATAGCAAGGATCTAGAATCACTGGTTTAAAGTAGACCATCCCACTGGAAAAGACTAACAACAGAGAGCAACAGGACCAAAACTCTACAGACCAGGACAAAACAGGGCAGGGGCAAGCAACTTATTTATAGAATTTACAAAATGTACAGACCTAACTACTATTCATGGAAAATAAAATACCTTCAATTGAAGTATTTCCTTAAGAATTGTCCATGAACTGGCAATTCCTGAACTTCACCATGCAGTTCTTTCACAATGTATGAATCTTGGCCCCATTTCTCATGAATTAAAATGGCCCTAGCCAAATGGGATCAAATTTACCATGTTTTCCCTTATCCTCTAGTCTAGCATTCCAAATTAATACTAGGTCATCAAGCTCAAACTTCCTCTCCATAGCCTTCCTATCATACAGGTTCTTGATTTGCAATTGCAATTTGACATTCCTTGAAGCTGACTCTCTCCTGATCTCATCCAACCTAATGAGGTCCTCAATTCTCAATTGCATCTCATCATCTATGTCATCATCATATATTTGCACAAATTATACATTTCCAATAAGTTATTTTGAGGCATTCTTGCATGTATTCCATATACTAAATCAAATGGTGCACAACTAATTTCCCTCTTCACAGTTACCCTATCAGCCCATAGAGCTAATGGTAGCTTTGAATTCCATGCCCTCTTATTCTTTTCAAGAATCCTCTTTAGGATTTTAATCAAAATCTTATTAGTAGATTCTGCTTGTCCATTCCCTTGTGGATGATAAGGTGAGGAATAAGAAACCTGAATTCCTAAACCTTTGCAAAAGTCCTTGTATTCAGTAGACCTGAAGCACATTGCATTATCACTTACTATTCTCTCAGGGCACCCAAACCTTGTAACAATATTGTTCAATAGAAAATCAGTTACCACCTTGCTAGTTGAATTTCTTGTAGGTATAGCCTCTACCCACTTTGTAAAGTAATCAGTGGCAACTAGGATCCATGAGTGTCCTCCACTTGACTTGTTTGGTATCTCCCCTATGAAATCAATTCCCCATTGTTGGAAAGGAGCCTATACTTCTACTAGTTTTAATGGCACATTGCCTAAAAATTTAAGCTTACCAAAGAACCTTTGACAAGAATCACACCTCCTTACCAACTGTTCTACATCCTTGAAGATTGTGGGCCACCAGAATCCTGCTCTCAAAATTTTATGAGCAGTTGTTTTACACATATAATGTCTACCATAAACTCCCTCATGCATTTCCTTTAACAACTTGTTAGCCTGATCTTCATCAACACACTTCAAAAGTATGCAATCTAAATTCTTTCTATACAATTTACTTTTCACAATTACATACTTGATGGCCTGTAACTTCAATGTACTCCTCTTATTGTCATCCATGTTATCTAGACACCTCATATTTCTTAGATAATAGATAATATCTTGATACCAAACACAATCATCCATGTCACATGTATAATCAATTTCAGAATGATTTACCTGATTTGCATCAAGATTGGATTGAGCCATTAGTTTTGCCAATCCTTGTCCTCTAACCAACTTGGTAATCTGGATATCAATGTTGAATTCTTGGATCCTATTGATCCATCTACATCTTTTCCTAGACACCTCTTGCTATGAGAAAATATCCTTCACAGCTGCACTTGGCACAAAATCAATCACAATTTCCCCCATCAAGTAACACCTAAAAGCCTTGAATACCTTCATAAGTGCATATGCTTTTTTTTCATTTATGTCATACTTCAATTCTGCAGCTTGCAAAGATTTACTAAAAAATGCAACAGGCTGCTCAAAACCATCCTTATTCTTTTGTAACAAAACTACAACAATAGTGTGAAAGGATGCAAAGGAAAAGATGTGCATTGGGACATTATAATCAGGTGCCTTAAGCACTGGTGCATCCTTGATAGCCTGCTTGATATTTTTGAAAGCCTCATCAGGCTCACCCTCCCAATTGATTGCAGATCCCTTCTTTAACATCTTAGAAATAGGTCTAGTAACCTCTACAAAATTCTTCACAAACCTCCTTAAGAAATTGACCTGACCAAAGAAGGACTGAATTCCTTTAATATTCTTTGGCCTCTAAATTTTATCAATAGCTGTTACCCTCTCAGGGTCAATTCTCACTCCTTGCTTTCCAACCAAGTGGCCTAGCAACTTACCCTCAATGACACCAAATGAACATTTCATTGGGTTTAATGAAATGCCATATTCCAAAGCCCTGATAAATATTTTCTCTAAATGAGTACATTGGTCTTCTTCCACCTTGGAATAGGCAGTTAAATAATCTTGATATACAACAAGGAAATCATTAATAAAATTTGAAAAGGCAACATCCATTGCCCTCTAAAAAGTAGCACCAGCATTTGTGAGACCAAAAGGCATTCTCACATAAACATATGTCCTCCAAGGTGTAGTGAAAGCTGTCTTGAATTGTTTTGATTCTTTGAAATGACCTGATTGTAACCAGAGAAACCATCCATCATAGACATCAATTTAGATGTGGTTACTCTCTGCAACATAGCTTCCATATTGGGTGGACAATAGTTATCCTTTAATGAGCTGATGTTCAAATTCCTGAAGTCTACACAAAGTCTAATGTCACCATTCTTCTTCCTCATAGGAACTAAATTTGACACCCAAGAAGAGTGCCTTATAGGCTTGATAATTCCAGCATCTCTCAGCTTCATTAATTCTTCGTGCATCTTGGGTGCCAAAGTAGGATTAATAGGCCTTTGTTTTTGCCAGAAAGGTTTAGAATCTTCTCTCAATGGAATAATATGTTGAAACAAATCTTCTCTATAAACCTTTAGGTCATCATATGACCATGAAAAAACATGTCTGAATTTTCTCAATAATTCAATCAAAGCTTTTCTCACATTGTGAGACATGTCCCTACCAATGTATACTTTCTTAGGTGCCTCGTGTGTTCCAAGATTTATCTCCTCTAGATTAGCATGATCATCTCTTTTGATATTCTTTTGAACTCTATCCTGGTTATCAAAGATAGTCTCCAAAGCAACAAGCCCTTGGGCACCTTGTTAGTTCTAAGCTGAATAACTTCATTGCCAAAGACAACCTCTTTTCCTTCTACTAACTCAACCAAGGCTGAACAATCAAATTCCTGACCATGATACTGATCTTCCCAATTCATAAACTTCAAGATATCATTATCATCATAAAAATTTTTCCAATTCTCAATATTGTCTGGTATACTAGGCCTAGCCTGAATTTGAACTTTAGAAATACCAACAAATGTAATATCAGTGGGATTGATTGCAATATTAGCTAACAAGTCAGCCATCTTATTATTACTCCTATCCTTCCACTCAATATTGAAGGCATCAAAATGTTCAATCAAATCCCAAACTGCATTCCTATATTGTTTTAACCTCTTGTTCTTGGAAGCATATACTAACTTGACTTGGGACACCACCAACTTAGAATCACCAACAACACTCAAACACCTAATTCCATGTTTTTGTGCCAACCTCAATCCTAACAACAATGCCTCATATTTTTCTATATTATTGGTACAAAAGAAATTCAATGTGAAAGAAAATTTGTAGCTATTTCCATTAGGAGAAATAAGTAAAATCTAGGCTCTCCTTGCTCAGTATAATACCATCAACAACAACTAGGGACCAAAAGGAAAATTTTGGAACCCTCACAAAATAAAAAAAAGATACAATATATACCCCCTAGTCATCCTGGAAACCCAAAACAGGTTGCAACAAGCTATAGATGACCATGGTTAGGGTTTCACCCACTAAACCCACTAGAAATGGTCACAAATTTATTATAGGGGAAGAAACCTAGGCAACCGGGAGAAAAAAAATCTCGAAGTGATTCCAATCATGAAAAATCTCACTGAGAAGGTACCGAGAATCATAGATACACCCAAAATGTCAACCTAATCATCCACCTACAACATGCCTCGAGCATAAAGAACATGGTATAGACCCCTACAGACGATCACTCAACACCTTGGACCACACTACAATAGCAAGTGCCAACAAACCAATCGAAATTAGCTATTAAAACCATAAATTCTGGTATTTCCTTTCGCTCAAAAACCTTCTGCAAATTCAAATTTGAAAAACAATGGTCATTTCCAAGTTCCATCGGCAAATCGGTGGCCAACATTTGAAATTGGATCAACTTTAAGTCATGGCCGTTCGATCTTCACATTTCACGGGCTTTATGATTTACCCTTTATAGGAATCTTGGTTTACATTTAGCGACTATGTGATAAGGCATTTCTTTATTCGTAAGATGAAAATTTAACTCACCGCTTAACCCCGTGACTTATCGAACAAAGGAGATCTAACTTACCCCGGTCACATCTGGTGAACTGGTGACAAAAGGTTTTCACCAGTTCGCAGAAAATTTTAAATCACTGCTAAAGAATTTACCGATCACGTGACCTTCCTTCGTTGAATTTCCAATCATATTGGAACACCACCATTTTATTACGCGATTGAACGAACCCATTGAAAATTGTCAGGCCACTAAAAACTTTGTTGAAACTGCTAAGACCTTAGACCCCCACCTAGGCCCGCTTTATGCCACTTGTCACTACCTCATTTGCGGCTCATGCTCAGTCATCACTAACATAGGACCCACTCACCATAAGTCTTATAATCAGATGGTGGGTGTAAGATCTCATAGCTTTGACAAAACTCATGAGAACTTACGCTAACCGCAGATCTTATCCTCGTCACATACCTCTCTGACAATGGCCCCAAGCTGCCACATCACCCACATCGACCAATAAGATTTGAACAACACTGCACCACCTGGCAAATGGCCCCACTAAGAACATTATGCCACCTGGAAGATCAGACAACTGGCGCAAGATCTGAAGGGCTTTGAAGATTCTATGCTCTCTTACGCTAACCATTGATCTTGAATCCTTTGATTGAGATACCGGGCCTGCCTGACAACACGTATAGCTCACACATCATGTACCAATCACAATTTTCCATCTAAGGATACATAGCATGTGGACCCGCCGCACTGTATCCCTTTTGAAAAAGGCATAATCAACGGATGGCGCATGATCTTAAGCCTCTAACAGATCTCATAAGATCATGCACCCGTCATTGATTTTTTAACAATGTCAGGACCCTTCGATGCATCCAAAAACTAGGTCCCACTGACAACTACCAACGTATTAATACATGGGCCAATGAGAAGCTGCCAATTGTGCATACATGTCACTTTGGACCCACTTGTTTGAGTCACCGTGTCATAAAGAAAATCAACGGTCATCACAAAAGCACATAGCTCTGACACATCTCATGAGAATAAGCACCCATAATTAGATCGAGATGGTGTCAAATCTGGGCCCAAGAAATAAATGAAGGCCAAAACATAAGAAAAAATAAATGGCATGACCTAGGAAAAATTAATTTCATCGGGGTTAGAGACTTAGGAAATATTAAAGGGGGCTGAGGGTAAAAACTTAGGAAGAATTTAAATGGGGGCTAACCAAAAATATAAAGCACATGCACATAAAGGTTTTAAGTGGCCCAAAAAACTAACTTTAAAATAGAACAAGGCCAGGGCATTACAAACGGTTTTTTTATGCAACGACTAGTTTTTTGAATATTTGAACTAAAGGTTAATGCTAGAGACCTGAAAAATAACTGCAGAGACTAGGGGAAAATTGCTAGAGCCATGAAAATTTTTTGCACATACTAACACATGGCATAGGGGGTTCACCTTGGCAACACCCCCGCATTAGATGTTGGAGAATAAGCATGCCAACCCACCCAGGATGACCATACACAAAGTGAAGCACACTCTGGTCGTATGTCAAATGGCATTGTTCCTTGTGGAGTAGGCACACTCATGACACACCTCACATAATGATGGCCCTCATAGATCATCATTGTAGCCAAATGTAAACAATGGCTAGGGCCCACCCATATGCCTACCGCATCTACAAATAGAGTATC
>BSBK01012786.1:17500-148612 GCA_027943335.1 Chamaecyparis obtusa
AAGTAATCATGAATTAGTGGATTAGGTCTTCATTGTCATGCTATTGAGTTTATTAGATGTACTTTTATGGAAGATAATTCTGAAGACAGCTGAGAACAACCAGTTGCATAATGTGACTAATGAAACTCCTAGTATGATAACATGAACAATGGCATAAGGGTGATGAGTCCTTCTTTTTATGAGTAAAACTCAAGGAAGGCTAACCTTTGATTCACTCCTCAAGGAATCAACAACTATGGATTGTAAAACATCAGGGACAGTCCTATTTTTTAGGTACATGAACTTGAAATGAAATGGTATTGGTTTCTGTTTGATGACTGAAAGGTGTTTGAATGACAAAGATCAGATCAGTGCCTAATCCTTTGGGCAAAGAGTCTGACATAAATCAGTAGAGGAATTTCTAGGAAATACAGTGATATGCCTTACAAACCACATACAATTTGGATAGAATGCCTTACAAACTATCTTCTCAATCTAGGTTTTCTATCATCAAGATCTTCCACAAATGTATTCATTCTCTGAAATTGCACATAAGGATTTAATTCTTTCCTTGAAAGAAACTCATGCAATAATTAGATAGCTGCCTTAAAACTAGTATGTTCCAAATGCCTTACAAATAGAGACATACAAGAATAAACATAGAGCAAAGAGACAATAATAGAACCAAGGTAGAAATTGTATTGTATTTCATGGAAGTGTATCAATACATACAAGTAAACTCCTTACTCAAAATCATAGGATCAATACTCTACTCTGCAAAGTTTGTATTATCAAAATTCAACCATCAAGGACATGGAACCAAAGAATAGAATCCCTTGGATTGCCAAAGACTGGAACCAGGAACCAAAAAGATTGGAAAACCAGAAAGCTAGGAGACCCAAAAAGTTTCAAAACCATTACAAAATCAGAACTCTAACTACTAATAACACTATCTATCTTGGGATCCTCAAAGAATTTAGGATGCAACAAGCTTCAGATAGCTAGGGTTAGGTTTTCACCCACTAAACCAACCAATATCAATCAATAATTAATTCTAGGGGAGAAAACCAAGCAACCTGGACAAACAGATCTGAGAATTGATCTTCATTAATGAAAATCTTTAGATTTGTACCGAAGATCACACAAACACTATGCCTTATTAGTCTAATTGTACACCTGCAAGACACCTCAAGCAACACTTATGTTCATTTCTTGACAATACAGGCATCTACAATCAATCATCAAACTCTCTGGACCATCGTGCAATAGTCGGAAAGTCATCTTCCACCAACTCCAGCCACTAAAACCATAAATTTTGGTCCTTTCTGTTGCTAAAACCCTCAGAAAATTTGAATTTAAATAGAAACGGTCACCTTCATGGCACTAGTAGAGAATCAGTGGTGGATATTCAAACCTTGATCAACTTTAAAACCCCACTGTTAGATTCATTTACTTTCCCCAAGCCCGCACACTTTGTATTTCTTTAAACAAAATTGACGGTCGTCATTATATCACGATGCTAAAAAGTTGAGCATCTCACCTCAGTGGTATAGCAACAACCACACGATCCTCACGGACTTGCAGGTACTTTACTTCCTTTGAAAACCATGGCCCCACTGACAACATCCAGCTCATCCCACCTGGATCAATAGAAAACCTCCAAATCAGCCCGTCTGACAAAGAAGACCCATGTCAAAGTCCTTTCTCCTATCCTCACATCGGACAGTCATCGCTATACCATGATGCTAAATCACACGCATCTCAAACCAATGGTATAATGACAATCGCATGATCAAGCAACAACTTAATGCCTTAGGAAAGTCCAGACCCACTGACACATCCCTGTCACAACAACGTGGATGAATCAGGAGAGACAACTTCAACAAAGACTAGCACAGGCCCCACTACCCCATGCCCTTCACAAGAAACCCTGACAACCTCCACCACATCACCTCATGGACCAATAAAAATAGGCCAACTGTGCACACCTGGCAGTGGACCCGCTTGAAATAAAAGGTTACATCACACAAGAGAATGAATGACTGTCGCATAATCTCAAGCCTCTAACACATTTTATAAGAACTTACACCCACCATTGATTTTTCTAGAGATGTTAGGACCCTTTGACAAGCCAGAAACTTAGGTCCCACTGGAAACTACCAAGTCATTGAATTGTGGACCAATGAGAACTTGCCCAATCCACCACATCTAACACAGGTCCCACTGACCTCCCCTCAATTCCAAATCGATGACCGTCGCATGATCACAAAGGGGAAGAATATTCCTTGTGATCATATGACAACCATAGGATCAAAAGGTCATTGAGAACTGGGCCCACCTGATAGAAAATCCAACTAATCACTAACAGGACCAATGAGAAACTAGCATGATAGCATGACATGGCAATGGACCCACATTGACCCTTCTTTAGGGAATGCATCAGATAGCCATCATTAAAGCATTACATTAAAACCCGTGCATCTTCCCTAAATAGTATAGCGATGATCGTTGATTCTGCTCACTCATTAGCAAGTCAATAGGGAAGGAAGACAGGGCCCGCCAAGACAGATGACACATGGTCACGAATTCACATGTCAGAGACCTCTGACACCAAAAAGTCTTGTGAACAAGTGACAACCACAAGTTCAAAGGCTTGAAGACTTAGGAAAAATTAACAGTGTAGGGGTTTAGGATTTAGGAAATATTAAAAGGACCCCGCCCAACATGGAAAAACCTAACCATAAAGATGAAAAGGTCCTCATTTATTAACACATGTGGTAAAAGGTTTTAAGTGGCCTGATAAAGTAACATGAAATTAGAACAGGGCTGGGGTATACTTTGGGTTTTTGAACACAATGACTAGATTTTGAAATATTACCAAGGGTTTTAGCCAGAAAATAGGGAAAAACAACTGCAGAGACCAGAGGAAAAAGGATAGGGCCATGAAAATTTTGTAGGTGCCAACACCATGAAGGGATAAATAAATACTATTTAATAAAAATTTAATCTTTGTCTCCTAAATTTAAGGGTGGCAAAAATAGATAATTTAACATTTAGGAATAATTTGTTAGAAAGTAAAGTCCACCAAGAAAATTGAGAGGGGGGGGTGAATCAGTTATCTTGGTGGACTTTACTTTCTAACAATTGGTATCAGAGTAGCAGGTCCTTGAAAGAAAAGTTTAATAGCTTAAGGAGATCCATGACAAATTTTAGGAAACAAAGCCCTAAGTTTGATGGAGTAAATTTTGATAGCTGGAAAGAAAAAATGAAGACACATCTACTGTGTTTAGGACTAGGTTATTGGTTGATTACAAAGAATGATAAGACTATCATTGAAGAAGAAAATCTTGAAATAGGTTCTAAAGATGAGTTAAAGATCTATTCATGTGTAACATACTTGCAAGAGAATCACTTTTGACAACACTTCCGGAGAATGAGTATAGTCAGGTAAAATGTTTAACCAAATCTCATAAAATTTGGAAAGCTTTACACTCTATTTTTGAAGGTGATGAACATGCAAAGAAAGCTATATTACATAATTGGATATGTGCATTTGAAGATATAAGAATGATGGAAGATGAATCTGTTAGAAGCTATATTGGTAGAATGTCAAAAATTGTTGCAGGAATAAAATCTTGTGGAGGAACAAAGATAGAGAATGAAGTGATATGGAAAATGCTGAGGACATTGAATCCTATATTTAAGCAGACAACATAGATGATTGAACAAGTTATACCTTGTACTATGAACTTTACAAGAGAGACTCTTCTTGGAAGATTGGAAGCAACAGAAATGAACCTGAGGTTATCAAGAGACATACTTAGAATGGAGACAATAGTTAGTGCTCTTAGTGTTCATCCTACTTTGTCAAGAAGCATTAGTGTGAGTGGAGATTATGCTAGCAGTAGAAGATCTAAAAATGAAGAAGGCAAAAAGATTGAAGAAGGTATTTCCTTGCTTGTGAAAAGAGAACCAGATGGTAAGAAATTTTTTAAATATTGGACTTGTCAAGAATATGGTCATTTTGCATCTAAATGTCCTAAGAGAGTTAAAAAGTATAGAAATAACTTGAAGCCTAGAAGATCTAAGGAATGTTATTATGCTAATGATGAAGATCTTGAAGCTAGTATAGAAAGAACTTTGAGTGAGAGTGATACTGAGAATAATGATGACATAGGATTTGTAGCAATTAAAGAAGAGAATCCTAAAACTAATGTTAAGGAAGAAAAATCCCTAGTTTCCCAAGTTGAAAAGAAAGTTGATTGGATTATAGATAGTGGTTTTTCACATCATCTAACTAGACACATGAAAAAGTTCATAAAGTTTAACAATTATGATGGAGGAGTTGTTAGAATTGGAAACAATGCACCTTGTTTGATTAAAGGCATAGGATATATTACTCTTGATGGAAAGACTAATACTGATGATGTTTACTTTTTGGATGGATTGAAACATAATCTTTTGAGTGTTGGACAGTTAGTTGATAAGGGATATCAAGTTTGGTTTACTGAGAAAACTTGTGTGATAAAGGATAAAGATGGAAATCTGATTAGAACTGGATCTAGAACCAGAGGTAATGTATTTCAGTTGAATCCTACTGAAATGACATGTTTGATTACTAAGATTGATGACAATTGGTTATGGCATAGAAGGTTTTGTCATATAAACTTTGATAACATTGTGAGAGTAAGTACTACACTTGCAGTAAGGGATTTGCCTAAAATTATGAAGCCTAGTAACATGATTTGCAAAGAATGTGTGATGCCTAAGCAGAAGAGAAGTTCATTTCCTAGTAAGAAGTTCACATCTACAGAGAAGTTGGAGATTGTTCATACAGACTTGAGCGGTCCTACTAGGACTAGAGGATTCTATGGAGAAAGGTATTTTATGATTCTTGTTGATGATTTTAAAAGAATGACGTGGATTGCATTTCTTAAAAAAATTTTTGAAGCATTTGATAAGTTTAAGATCATTAAGAATAAATTGAGAATGAATTTGGAATGAAGATTAAATGTTGGAGATCTGATAGAGGTGGAGAATTTACTTCTAGAGAGTTTAACACCTTTTGTGAAGTGAATGGTATTAAGAGACAATTTTCAGCCCCTAGAACACCTAAACAAAATGGTATTGTAGAAAGAAGAAACAGATCAGTGACTGAAGAAACAAGAGCTATGTTATTTGAGAATGATTTGATGAAGATATTCTAGAGAGAAGCAATGAATGTAATAGTATATACAATGAATAGAGTACAAATCAGAGCAGACAGAAACAAGACACCCTATGAATTATGGTTTGGACATGCACCCTCAGTTAAGTATTTTAGAATTTTTGGAAGAAAATGTTATATAAAGAGAGGTGATGATATTGGAAAGTTTGATCCTAGAAGTGATGAAGGTATTTTTCTTGGATATTCTTTGAAGAGAAAAGCATATAGATGTTACAATAAGAGAACTAAAACTATTGTTGAGAGCGTAAATGTTAAAGTTGATGAAAAGTTCAGAATTCAGGAAAGAATGCTTGATTATGAATTTGATGAAGAAGCTCATCCTAAGCCTAACATTGAAACTACTGAGTTATTCTATGAGATTGATAGTGAATTGTTGAATGAGAGTCATGCTAAAGAAACCGGAGAGGAATCCAGAGAAGAATCTATAGTTGAAGTAAGATCTGAGACTATGAAAACGAATAGGTATTTATCAAGATATCATCCTATTGAACAAGTTATTAGAAGTTTGGACAGAGGAGTTATGACTCGAAATAAGGTAAATTTATGTTTGATTTCTCAAATTAAACCTAAATCTACTAGTGAAGCTTGTAAAGATTAACATTGGATTAATGCTATGAGAGAAGAACTAGATTAGATTGAAAAGAACAAGACATGGGAATTGGTCCCTAAAGACAAGAATGTGATTGGAACTAAATGGGTATTCAGAAACAAGATAAATGAACAAGGAGAAGTAGTAAGGAATAAAGCAAGATTAGTATGTAAGGGATACTCACAGCAAGAAGCAATTGACTATGAAGAAACTTTTGCACCAGTAGCAAGAATTGAAGCAGTAAGAATGTTTTTGGCCTATGCAGCTTTTAAGAAATTTAAAGTATATCAAATGGATGTGAAGTCCGCATTTTTGAATGGTGAATTGGAAGAAGAAGTCTACATTGAGAAGCCTGAAGGTTTTCCTTTGACTCAAGAAGGAGACATGGTATGTAAGCTGAAGAAATCATTATATGGACTAAAGCAGGCACCTTGAACTTGGTATGCAAGACTAGATAAGTATTTGTTAAAATTGGGATTTACTAAAGGAACGGCTAATAGCAATCTGTACACAAAAGAAATTGAAAATGGTTTGTTGATTATAGTTATTTTTGTTGATGACATTATTTTTGGAGGAGAAGATGAAGCTAGTGACAAATTTGCTGATGAAATGAAGACAAAATTTGAAATTAGTATGATTGGTGAGATGAAATACTTTTTGGGATTATAGATAACATAGAATAACGATGGTATCTTTGTAAGTTTGATAAATTACTTGAATGATTTGTTGAAAATATTTGGAATGGAGAACTATAAACTAATTGGAACACCTATGGTTACAGGACATAAAATATCTAGCACAAATGAAACATCGGTAGTTAAACAAAAGAAATATAGATCTATGATTGGAGGATTGTAGTACTTGACACACACAAGACTAGATATAGCACATTCAATTGGAATTGTAGAAATATTTCAAGTTGAGCCTAGGGAATCATGTTATGCAACACTAAATAGGATACTGATATATTTAAGAGTCACAATGGATTATGGATTGTGGTATGAAAAATATGATGATTTTACCCTATGTGCATATACAAATGCTGATTGGGGAGGCAGTGTTGATGATAACAAAAGCACTAGTGGTGGAGCCTTTTTTCTTGGAGGAAGATTAGTTTCTTGGCTGAGAAAGAAGCATAATTGTATCTCACAGAGTACAACAGAGCCAGAGTATGTAGCAATAGCAAACAATTGTAACCAGATAATTTGGATGAAGAAAATGTTGAAGGATATTGGAATTAAGTTTGTTGATCCTTTTGTCATACATTGTGACAACACCAATATAGTTAGTATATCTAAGAACCCTGTATTACATTCTAAGACAAAGCATATAGAGATCAAGTATCATGTGGTAAGAGAGAAAGTTGCTAAGAAAGAAGTCAGACCGGAGTACACAAGCACAAAGGAACAAATAGTAGACATATTTACAAAGCCTTTGCCTAAGGATACATTTGAGTATTTGAGAGGTATGCTTGGGGTTATGCCCCAACCTACTTTTGAGTAGTGATGTAGTTGGTTGCATCCATCTAGTGGTATATAAGCTTAAATCTTCTTCTAGACTAGATGTTGGTACTTCCTCTATGGGGGAGTATGTGTATCTGAGCTAAGTCATGAGGACTCTTGTGAATGTATTTTTTGAATAGTGTCTTTTGACAGTGGAGTTGTTGTTGACATAATGATGAAATTTTTGTCATTGATGTCAATGGGGGAGAAGTGTACATGAAAAACCACTTGCACCATCTATTGGAGAGAATTGAATAGGAAAATGAAGCAAGATTTAATTGATGAAGAGGATTCAAAAATGTTTGTCAGAGCAGCAGTGTTGCAGTATTGGATTTTTGGAACATTGGATGTTTTTCATCTATGTTTCCATAAATTCTAATGGGGGAGATTGTTAGGAATGAATGTTTAATGTTTGGCAGTCATTCTGTAGCAGTTGTTGTTGCATTCATGACTATGATTGTCATTGATGTCAACACAATGACCTTCTAGAGACATGCAGAGAAGTAGACAATGTTTTGATTAGCGCACATGGTATATTGTAGTTAGAGCTATGTGATGTTAAGGATATAATCTTTGATATGTTATATGTCTATGGTTAAGAGCACAGACAGTAATTCATTTATTCATGGAAGTTATGAGCATTTTCGTGGAAGCAGTATTCAAGCAATGTTCCTGAGTAGCGGTTTGTGGAAATTGGATGATATCTCCTAATTGGGATAGAATCTGGTTTTGTCTAGTTAAAGAGAAGTTAAAGAAACATTGATAGTGATGTGGATGACATCACAAACTTAGAGGTCACATGAGTGAAGAATTATTATATTTGGAAGCTGATAGTTTTGTGTAATTTTGATGTAGCATGTGGAAACTTTTATTTCATAATTGGTTGTCAACTCATTTGTAATTATTTGAGTGTGGTATAAAGGAAGGAATGTTTTTCCTTGTTGAAAAGGAGCATGAGTATGGTTGATTATGGATGAATGTGAATGTATGCATGAAGTGAAGAAAAGAGCCAATGAAGTTGTGAAAGCAAAATTGTGAAGGAAGACATGCAAAGTACAGAGATCTGAAATTGAGATCTGGTGTAGCAGTGAGTGTGGTTTGGAATAGTGAGGAGGTAAAGTATTTGATATTATTCTATTGAATAATGTTAAGGTCAGTTGGATAGTGTGTTCAGTGATCTTGCCATTGAAGCTATTTGGGCAGCGGGTCCTTCTGTCTTCCATAACTCCTAACAAGGCTAGAATCTTTTAACAAGGATTCAAAATATCCTAACAGGGATTCATATGTACTGAATGTATTTGAAAAGATGCCTAATAGATTCTATCCTTTCACAATGAATATTCATATTAGTGCATCTTTTGTGGGCATCATTCCCACTGGGGTTTACTCTTTAATCAAGAGGTTCCCTAGTCAACATATCTTGTGTTATTGTGTCATTATGTATGAATATCTTTCTATGGTTGGTAATTATATTTCTTACATGGTTAAATGTTGTTGAAGTTGATCAAAGTTATAATTATTGGATAACTGATTCACCCCCCTCCCTCTCAATTATCTTGGTGGACTTGGTGGACTTTACTTTCTAACATACTTTACTAAATTACTCACTATGGTAATTTACCAAAGACATTTACCAAATATAAAAATAACATAGATTAACTATAGTTTTATAATAACTTAACCAATAGTTAGTTTTACCCCTTAGGTAACTAACTTTTACCTACCCTTCACGTGCTCTCTAACCAAACTTATTAAATAATTTAACTCCACCTATATAGTTTTATTATTATTATTATTTTATAATTAATAGCAACTAACTCTTATATAAATAAAATATATATGGGTATGCTTCTCAAGGAAGTCACTAAACCAATGGAAACTTGGGACCCCTTAAAAACTAGAGGTCTCGAGTTCCACTCCCACCCTCTATACTAACAAGACATACAAGAGAGAGAGAGAGAGTCTATAAAGTAGGAGTAAATATAGGAGTAGGTAATTAGTTTTATTTGCTTTTATATTATATTTATTATTTTTGTTTATTCACTTTTCATTTATTATATTTATCTAAAGCCACACTATACATCAAAATAAATAGAATCGTGATTATAACTAATATGCTCATAAGAACATAATTACAAACACATCAATAAATGAATATATATAGGTATGCATATACATGTGCACCCATATATGCATACTTTGTATATATGATTAACACATAGAGAGAGAGAGAGAGAGAGAGAGAAAATAACATCATTATCCTACATTTCTCATAACCAAATAAATGAGACCAACATCAAAGGTTATATAAAATAAGGAACTCAAATCAACCCAAAACCAAACCAAGAGATTGGGAAAAATAATTAAAACTATAGGGTTTTCCCATGTGTGAACTATGGACCATCTCCGAACAACAACAATGATCAAGGATTTTGAGGGATCGCTTAGACCTATGAAGCTAGGTGGAGACAATGCCCGGTACTTGCAAGCCTACATCACTGAGAAGAGATACATATGCATAGATACATAATAAGACATATACAAACAGATGACCAAGATTGATACATCATGTGTTCCTGAACTAAGTGAGTAACTATGACTTCATCCTGAGTCATGAAAACACATCAATCACATACAAAACATGAGACATCATAGATAGTAATGGTTAGATTCAAATCCTCATAAACATATAAAGATAGATGATTAATAAACATTAAAAACTAGTCATAAATGATTGTATCTAAACATTTGATAAGCCTATCATCATCTGTAAACATAAATGTAAACATATAGTTCTAATCATCATAATGAAAAATATCCAAATCAAAGAGTCAAACTATAATCATCGGAGAGGATATTACATCCTCCCACCCTAAGGTGAGACTTACTCATGGAAGTCAGCAAGTTAAAAACAAATGGAAATACATCTTAAAAACATTTTGACTAATATCACATGCATAATGAATCCTTGAATCCATGCACTATATAGAGAATAATCCTCATAATATGGTTAAGCATGAATTATATATCCTAATCCATTTTTATATCACCAACAAGGATAACTTCAACTTGATCAAATACCAATATGAATAGAATTTTCCCTAAAATATATCAAAATGTTACAAATTCCTTCTCTTTTAACACATATAAATCAAATTTTTACTTGCATCTAACATAATGATACATTTCAATCTAAAATAGAACATTGAGCATAATAAAATGTGCCTCACAAATAATCATATCAATCCACATCACTGGGATTACAGTTCACAAGGATCGGGAGTGGATATGCCTCTCTAGACAAGCTCTCACTCTAGGATACAATACTAGTCTCAACTATTTCCATAATCCATTATCCATAATAAATACCTCACTTAGTGGCTTGATGGTGTCTTGGGCCATTTACATGAAGGCCCTCCATAAAAGTCCACATGTCATATCCCTTGTTTGTCTAAGGTGGTTAGCCTCCAAGGAATAGACACCACACATAGGTAGGTATTGGATACTCACTGCATAGCAACCTCACATAACCACATCCTCAAGGGTTCCCTACATCTTCTTCCTCGTATACACTCACCAAGTCTGCCTTATGCATCTTTAGTGAGGAATCACAACACAACATAAGACCAACATTAGAAAATTATAAAAGGAGATAGTTTAGCCATCAAAGTTCAATAATAATAAAAATAGAATTATCAATCTCAACAATATGATAAGAAGAATCCAAGATATTAAAACAATAAATCACACCTAAGATAAATTTCATAAGTCTTGGCTAAACTATGATAAAAAAAAGATGAGAGAAAAAAAATTGTTGGTCTACATAACCAAAGAAGATAAAAAATAATTCACCATAAATTACACATCACATCACTGTGTGACTTTATCTAGTCACCTCACGAGGAAGGAGGGAACAATGTCCAGCTATCGTAATAGCCCTTCATGTGGCTGGGCCCAGGAAACACTACCCACATGACATAGGGGATTCACCTCGGCAACACCCCTGCATCAGATGGTGCAAAATAAGCATGACAACCCACCCGACATGACCATACACCAAGTAGAGTAAGCACACTCTGGTCGTATGTCGGATGGTAGTGTTCCTTGTGGAGTAGGCACACATAGGACACACCACGCATAATGATGCCCCTCATAGATCATCATCATAGCTAGAGGTATACATGGCTAGGGCCCACCCATATGCCTACTGTGTCTACAAACCGAGCATCCATGGGTGCCCCTCTACAAGCATGCAAGCATCACCAATATACTCTGCATCAAGTAGGAAATAAAATACATACATATACTACACCTTCATGTAATTATGTATGTGGCATCATGCTCTTGAGCTTGGTTCACTACCATTAGAAACACGACATCATCACCTCACACTATGTTGGAACATTAGTGGGTTGTTGCATTATATTCCTTGCATTATGTTGGAACACGTGTGAATATGGTACCCATCACAACATGGGCTAATAGAATCTCCCTCCACATGCTGGAGCACATATAAATGTACATATTCATCAATCATACATCTCCTCCTAGAGGCTCATATCAAGCACTAGTATTGTGCTCAAGAACTATGGGAATTAGGATAAACACTAATAAACCAAATGTATAGGTTCATCATAAGGGGAAGTATTGTTTACTCTTTTTCCTTGAGTATTGGAAGCTAAGGTCACTTTGTGCTGCCATTATATGTATGCCACATACTACTCGAGGAAATGGTGACACTACTACCCCTCCACGTACTGATCTTACCAACACTCATGGGTTGGCACTCAGTAGGGTGAAAAACAAGAAATCAACACATGAGTGGTATGGTTCTCCCATATCCTTATCCAAACATAACTTCCATGGATGGTACTTGTATTGCACCACTCCATGGAACTCACATAATTATTGGTTATACACAACACCCAACATAAGCACTAGCATTGGTTTTATCAAATTTACAAGGGAGTACACAATAACATCATATATTATCTATTTATTCCAATTTGTCCTTTTTCACAATACATATCATTTTCTACATGGTACAAAAATCCAATGACATACTTAATTACATTCTAGCTCACTGGCATAGACCAATATCCAATTTACACATATCAATATCCACCTTTCACATAATATAACATATATCTATAAAAGGACATAAACTTGTATAAAGTAGGGCACAAAGAGAAATGATAAATTACATCACCCTTTTCTTCAATAATCATTGAATCAATAGACATGTTTTAATTAAGGAAAGGAAACAATAAACCTGCATTACACACATTTATTAGTCACATATAAGACATTCACAACTAATCATTATAAACCATTATGGACATGCACTTTTTACCCAATCAACGACAACAAGAGTAGGCCATGTGTCATCTTTTGTAACATCCCTATAAATCCATAAAGCTAAAAGATGAAACCAAAGAAAATTCAACCATAAACAAAACCACATAGAACCATAATAATTTATTTTTTTTATTACAAACTGGACATACAATCACAGTAACTATTTCTAAGAGCTTTATGGTTTTCAATTGAATTACATCAGAGTAATAAGAATACTCTTTATTCAAAGATTTAGTTTCAAAAACAAAATTTCCTTCTTTCCCAATCCTTTACATTCTACGAATAGTTTTGCTAACTAATAACCACGAAATGATCTGTTTGCCATAAATCTTAACAACTGTTATCCACTGTCCCATAATCATTGATTCATCCATCTAAAACCTAAAAATAAAAATGAACACAAACGCAAATAGCAAACAGGGCTCAGTCACATGATAAAGTTAACGAAAACATCTCCAAAATTCTACAACCATAAAATTCAGTATAATATAACATTTATGCAGATTTAAATACAGATGTAATTGAAATCTAAATAACATAATTCCATTCTTTTTACACCAAAATCATCAAACACTGAATCTCTTTCTAATAGAAATAAACTCATAAAGAAAATGACAAAGTAATGATCCAATAGTTCATGGGTGTCCACATAAGGACCTACGCTATGTATCCGTAAGGAAACCTCGTAGTAATCCATTATGTCTGATGAAACCATAATGTTTTATCTTGTTAATTGAAACCCATAACCCTTGAATTTATAATTATCACTTAATTAAACAACTGACAAAAATTCTTTCCCATAAGGATATAGACTAGTGTCAGTCACAACTGATAGAAATTCTATCACCACAAGGTACTAGACTAGTGTCAACCCCCAATCTAAGGATCATACTTGCATTATCTCAAAACACTTGATCTAACAATTAGTGATTGAAATGAAATGAACTACATTCACAATTTCACTAACACTTCATTTCTATTGCATCAATTTAGAAAATTGAAACAGCAATCAGAAATCCATTTAAATCCATGTTTCCATATTCCTTAACATACATTCTTAAACATGATGTTTCTCAAAAGAAGAAAAGATCACAATTCTTTCTCCATCACAAATCCAATCAAATAATAATCTCCACATTAACTTAACATTAAATCTGAAACTGTACAATAAAATGTCCATAGAAAAGAACTAATATAAACATATATCCACTGAATCAACACAACACCCATCATTTTTAACAACATACAAGCTTACCATAACCAATTTATTATAACCTAACTTGCCATACATCCTTCTCTGTTAATTACAATTTTATACCTTTATATACATCTTGGTGTATGTACATGTATACACCACGGCTTGTGTATACATATACATATCCCAGCAGGTATATATATATATGTATATATATAATTATATAAACTTGTAATTAATAGTTCAGAATGATAAACATAGAATCCATTATATACATGTTGGCGTATGTACATGTATACACCACGGCTTGTGTATACATATACATCTCCCAGCAGGTATATATATAAACATATATTATTATTATATAACGTAACTCATCATTCACAAAAGTTTAGGCCCATAACTACACATTGAACAAAACCATACTAATCATCTCAATTCTGTCAAAGAATACATCTACCTTAATATACTACTGAATCTGCCGAATATATAAAAGAATGATAGATTAATAAGAACCGTCTTCTACATCTAAACAAAATACCAAAGTGGTCTTCCTTACTAACTGAGAAAGATAAAATTGACTTTCCTAAAAATTCCTAACATTTCCTAATGTCGTTATAAACTATATTTCCCACTCGTGATAATTTTTGAAGATACATAAAGCTTGCAATCAAGTTTTGGTATAACCAAAGATATCCACATTATCATATTGACTGAAACAGACAGTGACAAACACCCATTTGACACAACTAACATCGATACCAGATAACTAAAGGAGTACACCCAAAAAAATACTTTAATCCACACCTATGTTGTGAGAGTGTAAATACAAAATATGACAGGTATCAGATAACACTATGAATTACCACTAATCCCTATTTTCACAAAACATCTCGAAAAGAAAACATCGATACCAGTTTCAGTTTCATAACAGTGATAAGGATACCCGATTTCACCTTATGACCAAAACTCTTAATGTAAACATTTTGTGCCACAGTGTTCATAACAATAGAAAACAGTACGAGAACACCATTGAAGAAGCTTTTAAACAAAACTCATCCTGGGTTTCAAACTGCACTTATAAGCCGAAACACATTCCTGATTAACCCCCTTTATACTAACTAGAGATAAAGTATACATCGACACAAAACACACTAGGAAATAACCATATATCATCTACAATAACTATATTCCCATAGTTCGGCACAAACTTAACTAAAACACTGCCAAATCCATACTTAGAACAAAGAAAACCCCTCAACACAATATGCTCGAAAACAACATATTAAAAACATGTATTTCAAATTCCTCCACTAAACATAAAATCCATTAACTAAATAAACTTCTTATCCTTCTATGAAAAAGACCGATTCATGACCGAACTCACCAAGTATACAAACACAAAACCTCACATTCATCGAATGACAAACAGTGGTAATCAACATTCTATTAATTCATTTGTAGAAACATAAAATGGAAACAGAGGATAAGGTGAGAGAATGCCCCTGCCTGGTATTTGCATGGGGAGATACCCAAAACTGAAATGCCAAAGCTAGCCCTTGCCTGGTGAGCTTCACAGACTGCCAAAGTGTCGTGCAAGAGAGCCCACAACACAAATGCAGAGATAACAGTAAGAAACACAAAACTTCCCAAATGACTATGAACAGAAGGGTATAACTTGCCGTGAAAACCCCTTTCCATTCCAAGCCACTTATCATGTAAGATACAACAGGAAAACAAGTCCATAACTAACTGTTTACCCAAACTGTCATAGAATAACATGGTGAAAAATGGAGTCATAATTCAACTGCAACTCCTTTACCAGAGCTAATGGCGGTCATCAAACACAAAACTGAATTTCATCGATGAGTTCATTCAATGCGAACTTATCTCTTACAGTAAACACAACACATTCCCTGCCAAATGTCCATCAAAGTACAATCCCAGAACCCAAAAATAGCTTAAACCCCACTAACACCACTATGCGATGCAAGTGCAATTAAACCCTGCCGATAAGTCATGTCTTCAAGCCAGATCATACATAAGAAGACTTAGGGATAGATTAATTTACATCTATGTTAGATAAAATTAATTGATCTTAGGTTAAGAAAAAAAAACTAACTTAAGTACCAAAGATAACAGCCCATAACAATGCGAAATTACTAACACTTCATCAAACTAGCCTCCTACTAACATACAAAATAGGATATACTAATTTAGATAATTCTATAGTTTTATTAAAAGAAATAACACATAATTACTAAAACAATCACTCATAATTATATGTATAAAAATACATATATACAAATTTATTTATTTTGAATTCAAAATTTGATTAACATTAAATAACAATAATTCTCTATATACTGTCTATAATCATCAAGATACAATTAACCATAATAATATAACCAATTCTAATTATGTCTAACATAATATTTAGAATCCCAAAATAATGAACCAATAATCTGACAATTGACTAACCATTTAAGTTGTACTATTTTCACAATCAAACCAATATTCAAAAGTCAGTCTAAACCAATTCTGACACCAGAAAAAACTCATTAAGCTACAGAAATAGACATAATTCTCTGAGTGTCTAGCAGAATTATAGAGATAAACATATTTAATCCAAATCACAAGGTTCAAATGAATGAAGTCAGAGTTCAAACTCATAGAAATCTAACAGAAATATAGTTCCAGATAAAATGATGCTAATCAAACTAGAAATCCAACTATAACATAACATAGAAAAGTAAAGCCCGAGACTGTCAGGGGCATGACATCTTTTAAAATAAATGAATTATCTAGGTACTTCCATTACACATGAGAAATCCTTCCAAGCAAGACACATCAAACTATATTGACATTTTTCAAGACACTAGCATTTACTAACATAATGATTGCAATACCCATAAGGAAATACACTGAAGTAAATTAATAAGAGTTATAACAATATTTGTCAACTAAAGTCTCATTTTTCTATTATTTCCATTTGGGAAGGATAATGACATCATTACTAAACTTTGCATAATATTCATATTTCATTTCAACTCTATAAGAATGAGTACTCCTATGGTAATATCTTACCCCTTATCGAAAATGCAAGCAATTCAATTCCAACTTATAAAAGCTCATTAACTAGAATAATTAATCAAACATAGCAATTATGATGTAAATTTAGAATTTATAGGAAAATAGGGTGTTAAGCCTATTCAAATCAATTAAGAAATCCTAAAATAACTATAACAAGCTCTCATGATGACAATTGTTAGAGGTAGGATTAGGAGGTAAGGTTACCTACTACAAACACTTAAGGTACATAATAAATTATTATAATACTTTTAGTATTTCTAGGAGTATAGCAAGAAGGTGGCATGAAAGTATGAGGAATTCATTAACACTTCTTTATTAGAAAGATATCCACTATTTATGGAAGTACTCAGGAGACTCATTCATTAATTATAGAACATAAAATAGAAGTAATTAATGAGATACAACTTAGTCATAACATAAAGGGTATATTTTGTAAACCGATATAGCTTGAATACCAAGAATATAGTTCTTATATCTAGGATCCTATCTTACTAATATAATGATCAAATCAAAAGAAAAATATGCAAAACACTGAATGATAAGTGAGCTACGAGTCCCAAAGTTCCTACTATGGAAACCTAGGGCTTTGATACCAAATGTAATGCCCCGCCAAGGAACCGTTGGGTTAAGGACATTATACTCATTAATTCATACACAATATATATAAAGTAGCAGAACATAATATAATTTTATTTATTTAATAATACTATAAGTCAAGAGAATAAAGAGATTATACTACTTGTCTTGCTCAATTAACAAATTATTATTGTTGGATACCTAAATATTGCTAACTTTCTTTTACATGATGATCACCATGTCCAACCCCTATAACTACACACATGTTTAAACAACTAGATGCTAACATTAGATATATTCTATCACAAATAAATGCTTTATTAGTAGCTTAGCTATGAGAACCATTATTAAGAAGAAGTGAAATAATTGCATTAGAAACTTAAAGACAAACCCTAAGTGACTAGACCTAAGCCTCGGGGGCTCATCATTGATGGCCTTGCCTACTTTCACGCTCAAATAATTTGTAGTTAGACTCTCCCCATTCTAGACTATCTATTTATAAAATCAAGAAAGTGGGTACGCAACCCTTTCTAGGGTCTTGTTGCCCAAACAGTTTTCCCTTCGGCTGCCATATTCTTCTCTTTGTAAAAAAAATGCCCTTTTTTTTCCCTTCTAAATTTAATGTTTGATTAATACTTTCTTATGTTATAAAGATAGATTTTATATGCATATTAATATTCCACTTTTAATTTATTTTTCTGATTTCTTTTCATTAATTATTTATTTTCCTCCTACAATCTCTCCTTATTTTTCTCCTATATTTCCTCATTATTTTCCTATAATTTCTCCTATATTTTTACTAAAAGTTTAAATGATTTTTCCCAAAAGATTTATCATATATATAAAATCATTAAATCTAAAATCTAATAATCTCCCCTATTAATTTGACAAATAAAAATTTAAACAAATCTATCAAATAAAATAATATAAAGCTAAACATGAAAATCTTTAAATATTAAAATAATTTGAAACCTTAAAATAACATCTAATTTATTGCGTTTATCATTTGAGTATTATTAATGTTTTAATTATTTTTAAATTTACTTATGCCTGTGCATTAATTTTTAGTCCTAAAATTAAAAAACCCAACGAAACCATGTTCTGTAATTTTTTAGTACTGAAACATTTCTAGTAGATTATTACTAAGGCTATTATGGTTTTATTTCAATAATCTTAATTCTAACCTTCCAGAAATAAATAAACACAAAAGAAGAGAACCATGAGAAAACAAAGAGAGAAGGGAGAGAGAAAGAGACATAGAAGAGGCTTTTTCTAGATTGAAAAGCCTACCTGGATCATTTGATGGAGGTCCCTGACAAAACACTTTTCCTGAGCCTAGCTTTCTCCCAATCCTTATGCACCTTCCTGAGCAATCCTTTTCTCCAGCCTCCCAAAATCCCCTCCTTCTAGATGCAATCTCCAGCCTCTTCTAGAAACCACCAATTGACAATCTCAGAGAATCATAAATTCTCCCCTCACAACTATAACTTTCCTACCTTCAAAATACTCATCCCAATAATGTTTCTTCTCGAATCAAACTCCTATCTAACCCCCCTCTCACATAGGAGATTTCTCCTATATATAGATTGGAGTAAGTATTTGGAAGGGTAATTCAACCAATGAAACTATCCCAATGATCCTTTAGTTATTTGTTAAGATAATATGGTTTGTAGAACCATTCCCACGAAGGGATGAATAAATATTATTTAATAAAAATTTAATCTTTGTCTCCTAAATTTAAGGGTGGCAAAAATAGATAATATAACTTTTAGGAATACTTTTCTAAATTACTCACTATGATAATTTACCAAAGACATTTACCAAATATAAAAATAACATAGATTTACTATAGTCTTATAATAACTTAACCAATAGTTAGTATTACCCCTTAGGTAACTCACTTTTACCTACCCTTCACGTACTCTCTAACCAAACTTATTAAATAATTTAATTCTACCTATATAGTTTTTTTTTTATTATTATTATTTTATAATTGATAGCAGCTAACTCTTATATAAATAATATATATATGGGTATGCTTCTCAATGAAGTCACTAACCCAATGGAAACTTGGGACCCCTTACAAACTAGAGGTCTCAAGTTCCACTCCCACCTTCTATACTGACAAGACATACGAGAGAGAGAGAGAGAGAGAGAGAGAGAGAGAGAGAGAGAGTAAATATAAGAGTAGGTAATTAGTTTTATTTAGTTTTATATTATATTTATTATTTTTGTTTATTCACTTTGCATTTATTATATTTATCTAAAGCCACACTATACATCAAAATAAATAGAATCATGATTATAACTAATACGCTCATAAGAACATAATTACAAACACATCAATAAATGAATATATACAGGTATGCATATACATGTGCACCCATATATGCATACTTTGTATATATGATTAACACATAGAGAGAGAAAATAACATCATTATCCTACATATCTCATAACCAAATAAATGAGACCAACATCAAAGGTTATATAAAATAAGGAACTCAAATCAACCCAAAACCAAACCAAGAGATTGGGAAAAATAATTAAAACTATACGGTTTTCCCATGTGTGAACTATGGACCATCTCCAAACAACAATAATGATCAGGGATTTTGAGGGATCTCTCAGACCTATGAAGCTACGTGGAGATGATGGCTGGTACTTGCAAGCCTGCATCACCGAGAAGAGATACATATGCATAGATACATAATAAGACATATGCAAATAGATGACCAGGATCAATACATCATGTAGACCTCAACTAAGTGAGTAACTATGACTTTGTCTTGAGTCATGAAAACACATCAATCACATACGAAACATGATACATCATAGATAGTAATGATTAGATTCAAATCCTCATAAACATATAAAGATAGATGATTAATAAACATTAAAAATTAATCATAAATGAGTGTATCTAAACATTTGATAAGAATATAATCATCTATAAACATAAATGTAATCATATAGTTCTAATCATCATAATGAAAAATATCCAAATCAAAGGGTCAAAGTATAATCATCGGAGAGGGTATTACAGGTGTTTTGACACTGCTTGTCTAATCTGTTCCTTTTGTGTGCTGATTCTTTAGCCCCTTGTACAACTCTAACTTATTCTATCTTCACTTCACAATCTCTACTCTGCTTATCTTATCTCTATATCCTCTTCCATGCTTTATTACAAAGGAACATCTTATATTTATATGCGTTAACAAAACTATTAACTAGGTTGGCCTATAATCAATTACATACAATGCTTCCAAGTGAATTAGCTCAAGGATGTTTACAAACAAAGATGTTTACATGTCTACAACCTAATTAAAATAGGCACATAACCTTTACAAAACATTATCATAACCGCTAATTAAAATACTAATAGTTGGCTACATACTCTATTCTATCCTGGCATTCACTGACTGTGCCTCTTCAACTGACTATATCTTTGTCACATGGTCTCATTTGATCATGCACTCTTAGACTTAGCATGAATACACACTTACCAGCTAAACTTCAAGGGTGCATACCATAACTCGGTCATACGCACGTGCGCTGATTCTCTGATCTTTTGGCACTCTGCTAACTGTTCAGTCTTCTATACTTAGTCATATTCTGACCTTATGATAATGTGTATTGACTCCAAAACTCTATATGAATTTGTTTTCATAATAAAAACACTATATCTATTCATATACAATAGTATGTTCAACTTGCCAACAATCTCCCCCTTTATCATTAATGGCAACAAAGGAATATGGTGAAGTTACTAACTATTCCCTTATACAAAATTCTTTGATATATACTCTAACTTATATCTCCCTTATACTTTTTACTATACTTCTTCTTTACGTCATATATAATACTCCATATTCTACATACAATACTCCCCCTTTGACATTAATGACAAAGTTTCTCAAAAAATGTATCTACAAGTACTTACAAAGAAAGTACGTCAAGATAAGCAATCTACAAGTTATGGATCTCTTGTTTCCAAAATACTATGATAGTCTATACATGGGCACATAAGGCATATGTCAGCTTCTCCATCTTTTCCAAGTCTATACTCATACCTTGATCATATGTCACCATAGTGGCATTGATCTCCTTGATGTTCTGATTAAGTACATCTAGCGAGGGCACAAGAGCATTCCTGAGCTATTTTTTCCTTGCCCTTATCTTAGACATCTCTTTCTCAACCTTTTCTATTTTGTCTATCTTCCCTTGGTACACATTGTTACACATGTTCCTTCTACTGATTTGCTTACATTATCAATCATTACTTCTGCCCCCTAGATTTTCTTGTAGTGATCAGTAGTCAACTTATCTTGGTTCATACAATCAGCTATGATCTTGCTTCCCTTAGCTATAAAATCCTTCAAGGATGCTCGACCTACCTTCAATAAAATGAGGTCAAGTGCATAGTTTCCAACTAGTTCACTCAATCTTTTCTTCATATATTTATCTTCTACAACTTGGGATGCATATTCTTCCAAGATAGAAAAGTTTTCTTTGAAGTTTGTCAATATGGTACTGACATCATCAATTGAATGAAACTTAGACACTTTCTTGTCTAAAGGTAGAAAGCTATTCAGAATGTTGACTGATTCAAAAAATATAGGGTTTCTCATCATTTCTCTTTTTCTTTCTCCATAGCAAGGATATTGATCTTAATTAGGTCTTCTTCTCCCAAAGAGTCCAAGCTAGTGGTGTCTGGTGTCAAATTTGACAACAATGATGTTGAGGGTATGGGAGTTATAGGAGTTATATCCATCACTTCTTTCTTTATTTTGATTGGTATTTCAATAGATGGCTCATCTTTTGGCTCACTATCTTTCCCTTTCTCTTCTTCTAACTTTTCTTTTTCTTTTTCTATCTCTTTTTATGTCTCCTTTTCTTCTTCTTCACCTGTTAGATCCTCTATTAACACTTCTTCTTGTAGCTTAGGTGATTTTTCACCACATATAATTTCAACCTCTTTTGTGCTCACAAAGGCTTCCTCAAATTTATCCAAGTCTTTATCCATGGCCTCCATTTCTATCTCTACATTATCAATAAAGATTGTGTCATCTTTCTATGTCTTAGTCATAGGTGCAGACTTTATTGCCTCTGTAGGTGTTACCATTATAGGCATTGAATCCTAAGGACCTGTTATCAGTACATTGGTGGTCTCTGACTCCTTGGCTTACTTAGAGGGCACTTGAGGTTTGGGCATAGTAGGTGGGTACATGTGCCTATTCAAAAAAACTTTCTCAAAATCTTCCTCTGTCTCTTTAGCTACCAACTCATCATTTTTATCCATTATGTGTAGTGTTCTCAATTTTGTTCTGAGATGTGGATTCACCAAATCTAACAGTAATGTTTTCTCTTCTAGAGAATATATAGGGAGGATTTCATCTAAAATATTTTCTCTTATTCTTAGATCCTCCTCAATAGCCTGTATTTTCAAGAATTCCAAGATGTTCCACACATTGTACAGAATTACAATCTTAAGTTCTAAGACTCTCTTCTTGAACTTGAGCATGTGTTTAATTATCATTCCATGAATTTTTGATTTATCAATCTCACTTTATTTCTCATATAATTTCCTCATTTGAATAATTTCCTTATTTCCTTTGGCTTTCCTTATTTCTCACTTTATTTTTGATTTATCAATCTCACTTTATTTATGCCTTCCTCAAAAATCCTTGTTTTCAACACTTGAAGACCTGGTCTGAAACCTACCTATGGAGGTTCTTGTGTGTTCTTTTCCTAACTTATGGTTGTCCATGAGGATGGGTAGCTTGCAACGGTCTCCTTCTTCCTCTTGTCCATTGTCTTATACTTAGGAGTTGATGTTAGATCAATTGTATTTTTGGGTGCACGTGGGATAACATTTATTTTACCTTGTTTATCCTTTGGATCATCAATCTTCTCAATCTTGACCTTCTTCATTTTTGGGTCATTAGTTTTAGCTTCCACTGTGGATGTGCTCTTAATCTCCAATACTATCTTTTATTTTCTTTCTTTGTCTATGTCTACCTAAGTTACACCATTAATTTTGAGTATCTTAGATGTAATCTTAGAGGCTTTCATCTTGGTTGTTGCACTATTTATAACTACATTAACTTCCCTTGTCTTTTCTTCATAAGTCCCCCATCTAGTTTCATTAGGGTCATTAGGTGTTGAAAGTAGTACTTGTGCATATGTTTCCAAAATTGGTTCCTCTACCTCATAACCAAGTGGATGGATCCACTTTGGTCTAGGTTCAACTACTTCCATACATGTTATATCAGTTTCTACCATAAAACAAATGATGTCTTTATATTTCACAACAATTCTTTCTGGTATTATCTACCTCATTTTCATTTTGATCTTGAATGTCTTCAATTCTAGCTCCATGTAATCCTTCAATGTACTCTCAGTAGATGCATTAAGATATATTTGAGGTGTTGTAGGCATACTTTTGTCTAAGTACAAATCTAAAATATTTCCAAGTATATGGAAGTACATGTAAATGATTAAAGAACCAATTTTGAATATTTTGGTCTTATCATGCTTGATGGCTCTAATGTTATCAATAAATTGTGCATGCAAGATCTCACACAGATTCAACTCTCCATTTTCTCTAAAAATTTTGATTGCTACAAGAATAAAGGCTGGAGATACACTATTCACCCTGTTGGTGTGCTAGAACTTGTAACCTAGTATCATAGACATCAATTTGATGTCTTTCTCTTTAATAGGCTCAATTTTCATACCATGCCTGGGTGAACCCACAATAGTGGGTTACACTTTTTTTCCTGAACGGACACTGGACTCTACATTTTGAAAAAAACTTTCAGATTCGAATACATTTTCTTGTTAAACCATTTGGAATCAGAAGATGAAGTAAATTAGAGTCTTTTAAGATTTTCTCTCTAGATTCTAAAAATATTTTTTATTTTTCTATTTTAATAGATTTGATTAGTTTTTTCTTTCTCCCACAAAAGCTAGTATGTTGCTGAAAACGTCATTTTCAAATAGTTACATTATTTTCATAAAGCATAACTTTTTTTTCTAAAATAGATATCAATGTGATTCTTTCAAATTTAGTTTTTTAGCATCCATATGAAGGGCATGCAATTGGTTTGATGATATTATCATGATTATTTTATATTTTATTAATGTTTGAAGTTGACTAAATCATAATTTTGACATAGCTTGACTACATAGCTTATAACTTGTTGTGTATTTGTCCAATTTAATTTTTTATTTTCTTGATAGAAAGAGAACTTCAATACTCAGGGCATAGATATTTTTTAGGATTTTTTTTCTCTCATTTACTATTTTTCCATAAGCATCAAACATAGAGGTAGACATACGGTGAAATATCTATGTTTAGTAAAACTAAAAATACAAATTCAAAATAAACTTAATATATATTAACTTTATAATCATTGGAAAGAGTTTTCATAGTAGTACCTTACTACATACATAGGTTTTTCAAATGGATTCATTTGATCTACCAAAAGATAAAGTCGAAGTTCTTTTTATCAACATTTTAATAGGTGCAAAGGAGACTCCATTGTAGGTATGAATGATGAGTATAGATGTTATATCATGTATTTTTTTAGCTAAGAAACTTTGAGCTAACCATTTGTAATTAATTACTTCAAATGGAACCTCTCAAGAATTAAATAATCATATTTTATTAAAAAATTGTTATTTCAGCAAAAATCAGCATGTCTAAAAAACTGTAATCCACTATTGCGGGGTAACCCGCCTATCACTTCTGGACTTACATGCCTGCTCAACTAATTTTCTCACATCCTTTCCCATTGGAAGAATGGCACCTTTATTAGAGAGGCCTATCATTTTATGAATAAGGTCTCTTGTGATTCTTACTGGGACTTCACCTATCCAAAATAGGCCATCATAGATTTTTCTTAACAAGATCTTCATTCACTAAGAGTCATAGAAATCATATGTCATAGCATACTCAACAATATGATGGTTTTATAAATGCACAAACTCATCTAGAAATGTTTTCTCTAGTTTCATCATGGACTCAAGGTGCGACCTTATCCTATCAAGTCCAACTGGTTCCTTTTTGTAGTATATATATGCGTGAATATTTTCAACATGCATTACACCCATAGGGGTTCTTGAAAATGCACCTTCTAGGTCATCTAGGGTTGAATTAAAAGGGTGCCTTTGAAAAACATATGTCTTCCTTTTCACAATATCAAATACAACAGGAGCAATCATGACTTACTTGGTTAATGCTTCAAATCAATTTTCAAGACTTCTAAATCATCATGTCAGACTAGGGATTCACAACTGATCAATCACACTTCTTCACTGGTAAATGATGAAGGGTGCTCCCCTTAATACCACAAACACATAACAGAAACAGAGAAACAACAACAATATGCAAGAACAGAAAATTGACTTCTTATTATCTCCATAAATGTGGAATTACAAACTTTCAGAATTACAATATGCAAAGCCACATGGGCATTCCCTTACAATATTCTGCAGGACAAAGCCTTGAATCAATACCCAAATCTCTACCCAGAACTACCCTCGACAACACTACGGGCCTTCTTTATATATGCATTTTCCACCACCCAAGAAGGTTCCATAAATTTAGCCCTTAGGGATGACCAAACTTAGCATTATTTTATTTTTCAATTTATTACATCAAAGTCGGCTCAACATAACGTTTGAAACCCAAAAAAAAATTTTGAACGAAAATTATTTTTTGCCATTTCAGGTGACCTAACTTCCGAAGACCATAAGTCATCACCAGTTGACCCGATTGACTATTATAACCCCATTTCAGAAAGGTCATGGAGCTATTTATAGGCTTGACTCATGCAAGCACTTGTCACCTAAATTTTCAACCTCATTTGAGGCCTCTAAAGCCTTGAAAATTGAGTTCAAAGTTTTTGTACCCTATTGCCAATACCAAAAATCTTCAATATCTTCAAAACTAGACCTGATCTAGCCATGAAACTTTATTGGCAGGCTGATATGACTAAGATGAACCTCTATATGTAAAATCAAAACATTTCAAGATTTATGACCCACTTACTAAAAATAGCAAGTTTCCATAAATAACAACTCTGCACAAGATAGCCCTTCTTGAATGCAAAAACAAAAATATTTTTGGGTGATGCAAGATTGCTCTTACACCCAGGATGCTCCTGCATTAGACACCTAAGGTAATTTGAGAAGTGACCCTATCATGACTCAGGAGTAGAGGAAAACTAAGATGGTTAACCTCCTCCCTTGTTAGCCATGATGAATCTTCAATAGGTCATCCTTTTCATTTGACCAAATACTCTTCATATGTCTTGTTCCTTGTGCTTCTGCCAACATGACTATCTAGTATGTCTTCAATCTCTTTGATATTTGAATTGGTTGCTGGAATACTCCACTGTGCTACTATAACCTCATCTTCAACACCTCCCTCATGATACTCTGTCAAATCTAAAATGTTAAACACTGGTGAAATATTCAGCTCAGTAGGCAATTCTACCTCATATGCATTTCCTGAATCATGCTTCTTCAGTATCTTACATGGCCCAAACTTCTTCATTTTCAACTTGTTATATGTACCAACTGGAAATCATTCCTTCCACAAATCAACCATTACTTCATCTCCAACCTGAAATTCCTTATGCCTCCTTTTCACATCTGCTTTAGCCTTATACTATGCATTCATCTTGGTAATATTCTTCCTCACCTCCTCATGGATGTTCTTCAAGTGTTCTGCAAAATCCTCAGCTTCAGCACTAATTATTTCTCCTTTATCTATCTTTCTCAATTCTGATGCATTTCTGGGACTACTCCCATATACAATCTGGAATGGTGATTTACCAGTGCTCCTATTGATGGAATTATTGTATGCAAATTCTACCTATGGTAATGTTGCCCCAATTTTCACTCCATTCAAATTTGGCTCTTCATGCAGGTCAAATGTTCATCTCCTCTCTCCTGTAGGAGGCTCCAAAAAATTTCATGGTTCTACCATCTTTCCTCTGGCCTCTACAATTTGTTGTCTTTGGTCTATAGGTCCCAATATTTGAAAACGTAGCCATTATGGTGTTTTAACCCTCAAAACCCTAAGCCCTTGTTCTAGTTTGTAGTTACTTTATAGATGGCTTAAGTGATTTCTTTTAGCATGTGTGTATTTGATTTTCCTTTGTTCGCCAGTTCGCTAAAATTGTTTGGCTGTGTTTCTAAAGTTCTGGTGATTACGTGAACACCTTGTTCGCGTAATCCTCTAAATTTTTGGCAGTCTCAGCTAAAGTCATTTGGTGAACTAGCAAATGGTCTTTATTCGCATGTTCATGTGATCCAACCCTGGGTTCATTCATGATTCAGTGAACCCCTTGTCTGTGTATTCACCTATTCTGACCATGGTTAGGACTTTCTTCTTGTGAATAAGAATTTCCTTGTTCATTGGTTCACGTAATCCAAGTGTGGTTAACTCTGTAGGCGGGATCAAGATTTTAATCTGACGGTGGTCTATTTTTCACAAGGAATCTTCAAATGTATCAGGCTTTAAGACTAGCCATAGATGTGGTATCTAGGTTTTGTGTCAGAGTGGGGTCCCAATTCTGAAGATCCGATGGTCGTCTCATCTTTGCATAGGCCAGTGTCAGAGCTTGAGATCTTTAGACAACCATTGATTCTCTTTGGTGACATAAATCTTCAAACAAGTGGGTCCACTGCAATGTGTACACAAACAATGACTTTTTATTGGTCCACATGGTAGTGATTTTGAAGTGTGTCAGTGGGACTAGGTTCTTTCAGCGGTTAGATGTCTTGACAGTTGTCAGAGGATTGATGGCTGTCTTAAGTTTGCAAGGGTTTTGTTAGAGCTATAAGGGGATAATAATAGTCATCGATCTTGCTTTTTGTCAAAGCGGGCCCAGCAAAATTTCTAGCTTCTAATCTAACGGTCATCATATGATCACTTGGAATATTCCTACCCTATGTGATCATGTGCCCGCCGTTGATTTTATTCCATCATTAGGACCTTGTAGGTGTGACCTCGGATGGTGATGTGCTCATTTTTCATTGTTCCACATAGCGATGACTTGGATGCTACAGTGGGGCCATGTAAGAATGTCTACAGGGATGTCAGAAGGATGAAGATCGATAGCTAGCATATCTTCATGAAGGGCTTCTTTGACACATGAGATTATGCGCTAGCCATCAATTTTTCCAAGTGTTCAAGATTTGTCAGTGGGTCCAGTGCTAGGTCAGGGAGATTTGCCGACTTCTTATTGGTCAAAGTGAAAGGAAAATCCGTGAGACCATATTTCTAGGTGTGTTCAGGTGTTTGAATGTGATTAGTTGACGCATGCTGATAAAGATTCACAGGTGGACTAGTGTGTCAGTGGGGTCTCAAAAAGGTAAGGATCTAATGGCTGACGTATAAGTGTAAGGAATATTCTGGGGCTATAAAATCATGCGCCCGCTATTAGATTGGAATCTTGGAGATTGTGGCTCCATTATCAGAGAACTGTCGGAGTGTATGCCTACGAAGTGGCCAGAGTGAATAAAGGATTGCCAAGTGGTAGGTCTGGGACTAGGGTTTAAAAGAGTTCTTCATGACTTAAGAAGAGAAAAGTCAAGGTGGGTCCTCGTGCTGATTTGCTCACGTTCATTGGCCATTGACTTCCACGGTGGTCTTGACTTGTCAGAGGGGATTTTAAGTCATTTTTTTTTAGTAGGTCATGGTCGTTCATCTGTTAAGAAGGGTTTCTCATTGATGGTCACATTTTAAAATGACCAGGCTAGCCATTAACATTCAAATTTGAATTTTTTCACTGGTTTTCTGCTAGGGTTTTGCGTTCTTTCGACCACGCAGGATGTCTGTTAGCTCAAGAATTGATTTCTCAGGATAGTTATGGTTGAGAGGATGATGGAGGTGACCATTGGCCAGTGTTGTAGGGTGTTGTGCCATGTTCCTATGCCGAGAAGTAATGAAAAGAGTTGGCACCACCTTTGCAAGCAGTACCTCTTCTAGGGAAATAAGATCAGATTTGAAGCCTTCATGGCTTAGTGGAGTTGCAGGTGGGTAGATGGGTCAAAGTTGTTGTGTTTGTAGGTGGACTTAGTCTAGGATCAAAATGTAAAGATAAATATCTAATTTGATGACCGGTTCTTAATGATTTTCATGATGGGTTAGCAGTGTACCTTTAGGGTTTGATACTTTTGTAAAATCTGTAACCCTAGTTAGGTTAGTTTTGACTCTTGCCTGTGTGCAGTTGAGTATGTATATATTATTTTGGAGCCTTTGGTGGAGGGGGTTGGACAATTTGTAGTAAAAAATTTCACCATTTTCTAAAAGGCTATCTATGCTATCATTTCTACCCTCTGGCTCATACAGTGGTAGTTTCTCCCATTGATGATCAAGGCATTCTTGAGGTACTTGTGATATTTGTTCTATCCCTATCTTCACTATCTTGATTATCTCTTATTGGATTGAAGTTTATAAATGCTATTAATGGAAATTGGGGTTCCTAGTCCCTCTCATTTTCTATGATTTTGTGTGTTACTATGTCTGATCTGATTGAGATGTTTTGTGGGTATACTACAATGCCTAGCAGTCTCATCTCATTCTTACACCTAGTTGTAGAAGAGGATGTTTGTTTGTAGGTCATAGGTTGAATCTTTTATTCAGGTCCTCCTATGAAATATTTATGCAAGCCTATCTAGTGCGTTGTGACTTATTAGACCTAAGCTTTTCATTGATTTTATCCCTACATACTAAGATCCAAACCCTAGTATCAGTGCATCACCTTGTAGGATAGTTTGCTTTCATTCATTTCCCTTATCATGCACTCCTTCAATCCCTTTCCCTCAAAGATTTACTTTCTTGTTGAGACAAAATTAACGTGATTATCGAACAAGAACCAGCCTAGAACCTGGAGGTTTCATCTCAATTAGTAGAGGTCCCACAACCTAGAGATGATTCCCAAGTTATACTGAGTTATCAAGACTACGAGAGCTTAAACTAAGGGTGCAAACTCAGTGTATAATAGGTAAAATCAAATCCCATCCGATTAGCTTATCTCCAACCAAAAATCTCAACAAATTTCCCAAACTCCTATTCACCACCTCTATCTGTCCATCAGTCTGTGGATGATGTGATGAACTAAACTTCAAATCTGTCTTCAACTTCTTCCACAATGTATGCCAGAAATATCGAACAAACTTAGTGTCTCTATCTGAAACTATGGTCTTTGGCAAACCATGTAGTCTCACTACTTCTCTGAAAAACAATTCTGCTATATGAACAACATCATTAGTCTTCTTGCAGGGAATAAAATGTGCCATCTTTGAAAATCTATCAACCACCACAAAACTTGAATCATGTCCCTGCTATGTCATTGGTAAACCAAGAACAAAGTCCATACTGATATCCTCCCAAGGCTTCTTTGGTATAGGTAATGGCTGATACAACCCTATATTCTACTTCACTCCCTTTGCCATCTAACATACTCTACAACTATGTACAAACCTCTTGACATCTTGCAGCAACTATGGCCAATAATAATTTTTACTAACCAAAGCAACAGTTTTATCTTGACCAAAATGTCCAGCCAATCCTTCACTATGCTTCTCCTTGATGAGATTCTCCCTCATAAAACTTCATGGAATGCACAACTAACTCCTTCTAAATAGCATATCATCTCAGATGATAAAATCTAGCCATTTCATTTTGTCTAGAGTAACAGGTTCTTTACAAGCTTTCCAAGCTTCACTAAAATCAGGATCCTCTGGATACAAATTTTTGAGTTCCTTGAACCCAACCACCTCAATCTACATCTCTCTCAACAATAGTTTCCTTCTACTAAGTGCATCTGCAACCCTATTAGACTTTCCACTTATGTGTTTCAAAAAAAATGTATAACTCTGAAAAAATTCAACCCATTTCAAATGCCTTTGATTCAAGTTTCCTTGACTATTCAAATATTGCAAAGCTTGATGATCAGTATACAAAAAAAACTCCTTAGGAAGTAGATAGTGTCTCCACTTCTTCAATGCCTGAACTATAGCATAAAATTCCTGATCATAAATAGAATATTTTCTCTTGGCATCATTTAACTTCTCATTGAAATAAGCAACAGGTTTGCCTTCTTGGCTCATAATAGCTCCTATTGCAGTACTGCTAGCATCACAGTCTACTTGAAGCACCTTATTAAAATTTGGAAGTTCTAAAATAGGTTGTTCTGTAACTTTTTGTTTCAACAATTGAAAACTCTTTTCTGTCCCATTAGTCTACTTAAACTCTTTTCTATCCCCTCTCATTGTTTCAGTCAATGGACCACAAATACTGCTAAAATTTTTGATAAAATTTTTGTAAAAAATAGCTAGACCATGAAAAGATCTTACCTCCATAGCACTGTTTGGAGTATGCCATTCAAGGATAGCCTGTAGCTTCTCTAGGTCTATTTTTGGACCTTTTGTTGAAACTACAAATCCCAAATACACTAACTCCTTCACAAAACTCTAATTCTTCAAATTAATCAATAATTTCTCATCTCTCAGCTTCTCAAACACCATACGAATATGCATCATATGTTCCTCCAATGTCTTGGTAAAGATCAAAATATCATCTAGGTAAACAATGACAAACTTACCCAGAAATTCTTTCAGAACCTTGTTCATGAGCCGCATGAAAGTGCTCAGTGCATTGGTTAACCCAAACGGCATGACTAACCACTCATACAGTTCTTCCTTTATCTTGAAGGTAGTCTTCCATTCATCTCCTTCTCTGATCTAAATCTAGGGATATCCAATCTTTAGATCTATCTTTGTAAAATACACAGCTCCACTCAAACAATCCATAATATCATCCATTCATGGAAATGGAAACATATACTTGATTATTATCTAGTTTATTACTTTGGAATTTGTACATATCCTCCATTCTCCATTCTTCTTTGGTGCTAATACCACTGGTATAGCACAGGGACTCAGACTCTCTCGAATCAACCCCTTGTACAATAACTCATATACTTGTTTGTTCAACTCTTCACTTTCTACTGGTGTCATTCTGTGTGTTGCCTTATTTGAAAAACTGGCTCCTAAAATCAAATCCATTTGATGACTGATCTTCCTTACCGGTGGTAATCCATCAGGTACATTATCAGATACAATATCCTGAAACTCATTCAACAAATTTGCAACCTCTACAAGTACATCCTCTACTTCCTCTTTACCAACTTTTGGAATTAAAGAAAAATACACATGCTCATGCCTCATACCATCTAGGAATTTTTTTCCATCAACAAAATTTATTCTTGCATTACCACATACCTTTTCTTCAGTCTCCTTCAATGGCTTTAGCTTATGTTACACTCCATCCTTTGTCAGGGAATAGGTATTCACACGACCATCATGTACAACACATCTGTCAAACTACCATGGCCTAACCAACAACATATGACATGCATCCATAGGTATGATATCACATAGAACCTCATCATGGTACTCGCCAATCTTGAACTTTACTAGGCACTGTTCACTGACCATGACCTTGTGGTCATCCTGCACCCAGGCAATCTGATATGGATGTGGGTGTTTCTATCTCTTGAGCTTCAACTTTCTCACCATCTCTTCTGACACCAAATTGTCAGTGCTTCCACTATCAATAATCACATCCCAACATTTACCCTCACACTTTCATCTAGTGCGAAATAGGCTCCCCCTTTATTCAAGTTCATTCTCACAACTCAACAAGACTCTTCTGTTAATCAATGTTTCTCCTCTTTCAGCATCTTCAAATTTTGAGGATCTGACATCTTCATCTAAATGTGCCACTCTAGCCTAGCCTTCATTCCTCCTATCCATCCTTCCTTGGCATTGAGGACATTCAAATGCTCTATGACCTTTTTCCCCACAGTGAAAACATGTTCCACAAAAGTGTCCTCTTCCTAAACCTTGTCCTCTTCCTCTTCCTCTCTGATGTCTATTGTTCTGATCTTGGAAATGATTGGAGTTGTTTCCTCTCTAATTTTGACTGCTACTGGCCTCATCCTTCTTTTTCGGATCTTCATTTTGGCTTCCATATGACTTTCCTCCAGATCATCCACTGCAACCTCTTCCATTTTGTCAACTCTCGAACTTCTTGTTTAGAGTTTCCTATACTTTAAGGGAAAACTATTATGCCTCTTCAATACTGTTCATTCAAACTAGATTCAACTCCTCCTAAATGCTTGGCCTCAACCCATTAAGGTAATGAGAAAATTTCTCTTTATTAGTTGCTGCATGGCCCGTTCTAATGAGGATTTGATAGAAGTCCTTTGTATACTCCTAAATAGATCATCCTGCTTGCTTCAAACTTTGCATCTTCTTCAGTAGGTCAAGCTCAGAATCAACAGGAATGAACTGGCACTTCAATTTATCCACCATTCGATCCCATCTTGTGATTTTATCTTTTCCTCTTCTATTTGACTCCAATTGAATCTTTTGCCAACAAATCTTCACATGACCTTTCAGTCTAGCCTTCGCCAATTTGACCCTATCAGGATCCTCAATATCTTCATACTCAAAATATTCTTCACATTCATTGATCCAGTCGATCAACTCCTCTAGGTTAAGATTTCCTAAAAATGTAGGAAACTTAGTCTTAGGTCTTTTCTCGATCTTGGAAATGGCCCAAAAAAGTCTTTCTTCCTCCTGGTTCATAATTTTGACTTCTTCTTGATCTTCTTCTTTGGCTTCATCCTCATCCTCACTTTCATCTCTGACATTAAGATTCATTCCTTTACAAATCTCTTCTTGCAATGCTTGCACTTATCTTTTGAGTGCTCTAACCTAACGTGTTACATCACTAGCTCTTTCACCATGTTCCCTTCATGGAGGCATTGTTGTGATGTGTGCTAAAACCCTAACCACAGTCCTGGTGCAAACTGCCTCATAGTCAGTGATCTATTTACACACTCAAGAATCTGGCTCTGATACCACTTGATGAAGGGTGCTCCCCTTAATACCACAAACAGATAATAGAAATAGAGAAACAACAACAATATGCAAGAATAAAAAATTGGCTTCTTATTATCTGCACAAATGTGGAATTACAAACTTTCAAAATTACAATATGCAAAGCCACATGGAAATTCCCTTACAATATTCTATAGGACAAAGCCTCGAATCAATACCCAGATCTCTACGTAGAACTGTCCTCAACAACACTATGGGCCTTCTTTATATAGGCATTTTCCACTGCCCGAGAATGTTCAAGAAATTTAGCCCTTAGGGCTGACCAAACTTAGAATTATTTTATTTTACAATTTATTACATCAAAGTCAGCTCAAAATAGCTTTTGAAACCCAAACAAAAATTTTGAAGAAAAATTATTTTCTGTCATTTCAGGTGACCCAACTTTCATAGACCATAATTCATCACTAGTTGACCTGATTGGCTATTATAACCCCATTTCAGAAAGGCCACGAATCACTCTATAGGCTTGACTAATGCAGGTGCCTGTCACCCAAATTTTTGACCTCATTTGAGGCCTCTAAATCCTTCAAAACTAGACCTGATCTAGCCATGAAAGTTTTCTGGTAGGTTGATATGACTGAGATGAACCTCCACATGTAAACTCAGAATATTTTAAGATTTATGACCAACTTACTAAAAACAAAAAGTTTCCATAAATAGGAGCTCTGCACAAGATAACCCTTATTGAGTACAAAAATAGAAATATTTTTGGGTGATGCAAGATTGCTCTTACACCCAAGATGCTCCTGCATCAGACACACGGGGTAATTTGAGAAGTGACCCCCTCACGACTCAGGTGTGCAGAGGAAAACCAAGATGGTTAACCTCCTCCTTTGTTAGCCATGATGAATCTTCAACAGGTCATCCTTTCCATTTGACCAAATACTATTCATATGTCTTTTTCCTTGTGCTTCTGCGAACATGACTATCCAGTATGTCTTCAATCTCCTTGATATCTGAACTAGTTCTTGGAGTACTCCATTGTGCTGTTGTAACCTCATCTTCAACACCTCCCTCATGATACTCTATCAAATCTAAAATGTTAAACAATGGTGAAATATTAAGCTCAGTAGGCAATTCTACCTCATATGCATTTCCTGAATCATGCTTCTTCAGTATCTTACATGGCCCAAACTTCTTCATTTTCAACTTGTTATATGTACCAACTGAAAATTGCTCCTTCCGCAGATGAACCATGACTTCATCTCCAACCTAAAATTCTTTATGCCTCCTTTTCACATCTACTTTAGCCTTATACTACACATTCATCTTTGTAATAGTCTTCCTCACCTCCTCATGGATGTTCTTCAAGTGTTCTACAAAATCCTCAGTTTCAGCACTACTTATTTCTCCTTTATCTATCTTTCTCAATTCTGATGCATTTCTGGGACTACTCCCATATATAATCTGGAATGGTGATTTATCAATGCTCCGGTCAACAAATTTATTATATGCAAATTCTACCTTTAGTAAAATCAAATCCCATCCTGTTGGCTTATCTCCAGCCAAACGTCTCAACAAATTTCTCAAACTCCTATTCACCACCTCTGTCTGTCCATCAATGTATGGATGATGTGATGAACTAAACTTCAAATTTGTCTTCAACTTCTTTCACAATGTACTCCAGCAATATCCAATGAACTTAGTGTCTCTATCTGAAACTATGGTCTTTGGCAAATCTTGTAGTCTCACTACTTCTCTAAAAAAGAATTCTGCTATATGAACACCATCATTATTTTTCTTACAGGGAATGAAATGTACCATCTTTGAAAATCTATCAACCACCACAAAAATTGAATCATGTCCCCACTGTGTCCTTGGTCAACCAAGAACAAAGTCCATAATGATATCCTCCCAAAGCTTCTCTAGTAGAGGCAATGGCTGATACAACCCTATATTCTACATCAATCCCTTCACCATCTGACATACTCTACAACTCTGTACAAACTTCTTGACATCTTGCTGCAACTATGACCAATAATAATTTTCACTAACCAAAGCAAGGGTTTTATCTCGACCAAAATGTCTAGCCAATCCTCCGCTATGCTTCTCCTTAATGAGATTCTCCCTCATAGAACTTCATGGAATGTACAATTGACTCCCTCTAAATAGCATATCATCCTGGATGATAAAATCTAGGCATTTCCTCTTGTCTAGAGTAACAGGTTCTTTATATGCTTTCTAAGATTCACTAAAATCATGATCCTCTAGATACAAATTCTTGAGTTCCTTGAACCCAACCACCTCAATCTGCATCTCTGTTAGCAATAGTTGCCTTCTGCTAAGTGCATCTGCAATCCTATTAGACTTTCCACTTCTATGTTTCAAAACAAACGTATAACTCTGCAAAAACTCAACCTATTTCAAATCCCTTTGATTCAACTTTCCTTGACTATTCAAATATTGCAAAGCTTGATGATCAGTATACAAAACAAACTCCTTAGGAAGTAGATAGTGTCTCCACTTCTTCAATGCCTGAACTATAGCATAAAATTCTTGATCATAAACATAATATTTTCTCTTGGCATCCTTTAACTTCTCACTGAAATAAGCAATAGGTTTTCCTTCTTGGCTCATAACAACTCCTATTGTAGTACCACTAGCATCACAGTCTACTTGAAACACCTTATTAAAATATGGAAGAGCTAAAAATGGTTGTTCTCTAACTTTTTGTTTCAATAATTGAAAATTCTTTTTTGTCCCATTAGTCCACTTAAACTCTTTTCTATCCCCTCTCATTGTTTCAGTCAACGGACCACAAATACTTCTAAAATTTCTGATAAACTTTCTATAAAAACTAGCTAGATCATGAAAAGATCTTACCTTGGTAGCACTCCTTGGAGTAGAGCATTGAAGGATAGCCTTTACCTTCTCTGGGTCCATTTTTAGACCTTCTGTTGAAACTACAAATCCCAAATACACTAATTCTTTCTTCACAAACTGTTCTTCTTCAAATTAATGAATAATTTCTCTTCTCTTAGCTTCTCAAACACCATACAAATATGCATCATATGTTCCTCCAATGTCTTTCTAAAGATCAAAATATTATCTAGGTAAACAATGACAAACTTACACATAAATTCTTTCAAAATGTCATTCATGAGCCACATGAAAGTACTTGATGCATTGGTTAGCCCAAAAAGCATGATGAACCACTCATACAATCCTTCCTTTATCTTGAAGGCAGTCTTCCATTTATCTCCTTCTCTGATCTGAATCTAGTGATATCCACTCTTCAGATCTATCTTTGAAAAATACACAGCTCCACTCAAACAATCCATAATATCATCCATTCATGGAAATGGAAACCTATACTTGATTGTGATCTTGTTTATTTCTCTAGAATCTATAAACATCCTCCATTATCCATTCTTCTTTGGTGCTAATACCACTGGTATAGCACAAGGACTCAGACTCCCTTGAATCAACCCCTTCTACAATAACTCATGTACTTTTCTATTCAACTCTTCACTTTCTGCTGGTGTCATTCTGTGTGTTGCCTTGTTTGGAAAACTGGCTCCTAGAATCAAATCCATCTGATGACTGATCTTCTTTATTGGTGGTATTCCATTAGGAACATTATTAGATACAATATCTTGAAACTCATTCAACAAATCTACAACCTCTACAGGTACATCCTTTACTTCCTCTTTACCAGCTTTTAGAATTAAAGAAAAACACACATGCTCATGCCTCATACCATCTAGGAATTTTCTTCCATCAACAAAATTTATTCTTGCATTACCACATACCTTTTTTTTGGTCTCCTTTAATGGCTTTAGCTTATGTCGCACTCCATCCTTTGTCAGGGAATAGGTATTCGCATGACCATCTTGTATAACACATCTATCAAACTACCACGACCTACCCAACAACATGTGACATGCATCCATTGGTATGATATCACATAGTACCTCATCATGGTACCCACCAATCTTGAACTTTACTAGGCACCGTTCACTGACCATGACCTTGTGGTCATCGTGCACCCAGGTTATTCGATATGGATATGGGTATTTTTGTCTCTTGAGCTTCAACTTTGTCACCATCTCTTCTGACACCAAATTGTCAATACTTCCACTATCAATAATCACATCACAACATTTACCCTCACACTTGCATCTAGTGTGAAGTAGGCTCCTCTTTTGTTCAGGTTCATTCTCACCACTCAACATGACTCTTCTGTTAATCAACGTTTCTCCTCTTTTAGCATCTTCATAATTTGAGGATCTGGCATCTTCATCTACATGAGCCACTCTGGTTTGGCCTTCATTCCTTATATCCATCCTTCCTTTGTGTTGAGGACTTTCAAATGCTCTATGACCTTCTTCCCCACAGTGAAAACATGTTCCATGGAAGCCTCCTCTTCCTGAACCTTGTCCTTTTCCTCTTCCTCTCTGATCTCTATTGTTCTGATCTTGGAAATGATTGGAGTTGTTTCCTCTCTGATTTTGACTACTATTGGCCTCATCCTTCTTTTTTGGATCTTTATTTCAGCCTCCATATGACCATCCACTAGATCATCCACTGCAACCTGTTCCATTTTGTCGGCTCTCAAACTTCTTGTTTAGCTTTTCCTCTATTTTTAGGGCAAACTGGTACGACTCTTCAATACTATTCATTGGAACCAAATTCAGCTCCTCCTAAATGCTTGTCCTCAACCCATTAAGGTAATGGGCAACTTTCTCCTTATCAGCTTCCGCATGGCCCATACTGAAGAGGATTCGATAGAAATCCTCTATACTCCTGAATATATCATCCCGCTTACTTTAAACTTTGCATCTTCTTCAGCAGGTCAAGCTCATAATCAACAGGAATGAACTGTCACTTCAATTTATCCACCATTTGATCCCATCTTGTGATTTTATCTTCCCCTCTTCTATTTCACTACAATTGAATCTCTTGCCACCAAATCTGCACATGAGCTTTCAGTTTGGCCTTTGCAAATTTGACCCTATCACAATCCTCAATATCTTCATACTCAAAATATTCTTCACATTCATTGATCTAGTCGATCAACTCCTCTAGGTTAAGATTTCCTAAAAATGCAGAAACCTCAATCTTAGGTCTTTTCCCGATCTTGGAAGTGGCCCATAAAAGTCTTTCTTCCTCCCGGTTCATAATTTTGACTTCTCCTTCTTAATCTTCTTCTTTGGCTTCATCCTCATCCTCGCTTTCATCTGTGACATTATGATTCATTCCTCTCTGAATCTCTTCTTGCAATGCCGACACTTGTTTCTGGAGCGCTCTAACCTCAGGTGTTACAACACCAGATCTTCTGCCACGTTCCCTTCGTGGAGGCATTTTCACGATGCCTGCTAAAACCCTAACCACGGTCCTAGTGTAAATTGCCTAACAGTCAGTGATTTATTTACACACTCAAGAACCTAGCTCTAATACCACTTGATGAAGGGTGCTCCCCTTAATACCACAAACACATAAAAGAAACAAAGAAATAACAACAATATGCAAGAACAAAAAATTGGCTTCTTATTATCTCCACAAATGTGGAATTATAAACTTTTAGAATTATAATATGCAAAGATAGATGGGCATTCCCTTACAATATTCTATAGGATAAAGCCTCAAATCAATACCCAGATCTCCACCCAGAACTGCCCTCGACAACACTATGGGGCTTCTTTATATAGGCATTTTCCACCCCCCGAGAAGGTTCCAAAAATTTAGCCCTTAGGGCCGACTAAACTTAGAATTATTTTATTTTTCAATTTATTACATCAATGTTGGCTCAAAATAGCTTTTGAAACTCAAACAAAAATTTTGAAGGAAAATTATTTTCTACCATTTCAGGTGACCCAACTTCCGAAGACCATAAGTCATCACCAGTTGACCCAATTGACTATTATAACCCCATTTTGGAAAGGCCACAAAGTGCTCTACAGGGGTGACTCATGCAAGCATCTATAACCCAAAATTTTGACCTCATCCAAAGCCTCTAAAGCCTTCAAAACTGAGTTCAAAGTTTCTGTACCTTGCTGCCAATACTGAAAATCATCAATATCTTCAAAACTAGACCTGATCTAGCCATGAAACTTTACTGGCAAGCTGATATGACTGAGATGAACCTCCACATGTAAAATTAGAACATTTTGAGATCTATGACCAACTTACTAAAAATAGCAAGTTTCCATAAATAGTAGCTCTGCACAACATAGCCCATATTGAATACAAAAAAAGAAATATTTTTGGGTGATGCAAGATTACACTTACACCCAGGATGCTCCTGCATTAGACACCTAGGGTAATTTGAGGAGTGACCCCGTCATGACTCAAGTGTGCAGAGGAAAACCAAGATGGTTAACCTCCTCCTTTGTCAGCCATCATGAATCTTAAACATGTCATCCTTTCCATTTGACCAAATACTATTCATATGTCATGTTCCTTGTGCTTCTGCCAACACAACTATCCAGTATGTCTTTAATCTCCTTGATATCTGAATTGGTTGCTGGAATACTCCACTGTGCTATTGTAACATCATCTTCAACACTTCCCTTATGATACTCTATCAAATCTAAAATGTTAAACACAGGTGAAATATTCAACTTAGTAGGTAATTCTACCTCATATGCATTTCTGAATCATGCTTCTTCAGTATCTTACATGGCCCAAACTTCTTCATTTTCAACTTGTTATATGTACCAACTGGAAATTGCTTCTTCTGCAAATGAACCATGACTTCATCTCCAACCTAAAATTCCTTATGCCTCCTTTTCATATATTCTTTACCCTTATAATATGCATTCATCTTGGTAATATTCTTCCTCACCTCCTCATGGATATTCTTCAAGTGTTCTACAAAATCCTCAGCTTCAGCACTACTTATTTCTTCTTTATCTATCATTCTCAATTCTGATGCATTTCTAGAATTACTCCCATATACAATCTGGAATGGTGATTTATCAGTGCTCCTGTTGATGGAATTATTGTATGCAAATTCTACCTATGGTAAAATCAAATCTCATCCTATTGGCTTATCTCCAACCAAACATCTCAGCAAATTTCCCAAACTCCTATTCACCAGCTCTGTCTGTCCATCAGTCTATGGATGATGTGATGAACTAAACTTCAAATCTCTCTTCAACTTCTTCTATAATGTATGCTAGAAATATCCAATGAACTTAGTGTCTCTATCTAAAATTATGATCTTTGGCAAACCATGTAGTCTCACTACTTCTCTGAAAAACAATTCTACTATATGAACAACATCATTAGTATTCTTGCAGGGAATGAAATGTGCCATCTTCAAAAATCTATTAACCACCACAAAAATTGAATCATGTCCCCGTCATGTCCTTGGTAAACCAAGAACAAAGTCCATACTGATATGCTCCCAAGGCTTCTCTAGTACACATAATAGCTGATACAACCCTGTATTTTGCTTCACTCCCTTCACCATCTAACATACTTTGCAACTCTGTACAAACTTCGTCACATCTTGCTACAACTATGGCCAATAATAATTTTCACTAGCCAAAGCAAGAGTTTTAACTCGACCAAAATGTCCAGCCAATCCTCCGCTATGCTTCTCCTTGATGAGATTCTCCCTCATAGAACTTCATGGAATGCACAACTGACTCCCTCTAAATAGCATATCATCCTGGATGATAAAATCTAGCCATTTCATCCTGTCTAGAGTAACAGGTTCTTTACAAGCTCTCCAAGCTTCACTAAAATCATGATCCTTTGGATACAAATTCTTGAGTTCCTTGAACCCAACCACCTCAATTTGCATCTCTGTTAGTTTTAGTTACCTTCTACTAAGTGCATCTGCAACCCTATTAGACTTTCCACTTCTGTGTTTCAAAACAAATGTATAACTCTGCAAAAACTCAACCCATTTCAAATGCCTTTGATTCAACTTTCCGTGACTATTCAAATATTGCAAAGCTTGATGATCAGTATACAAAACAAACTCCTTAGGAAGAAGATAGTGTCTCCACTTCTTCAATGCCTAAACTATAGCATAAAATTCCTGATCATAAACATAATATTTTCTCTTGGCATCATTTAACTTCCCACGAAAATAAATAACAGGTTTGCCTTCTTGGCTCATAACAGCTCCTATTGTAGTACCGCTAGCATCACAGTCTACTTGAAACACCTTATTAAAATTTGGAAGTGCTAAAATAGGTTATTCTGTAGCTTTTTGTTTCAACAATTGAAAATTCTTTTCCACCCCATTAGTCCACTTAAACTCTTTTCTATCCCCTTTCATTGTTTTAGTCAAGGGACCACAAATACTACAAATTTTTTTTATAAACTTTCTTTAAAAACTAGCTAGACCATGAAAAGATCTTACCTCGGTAGCACTCCTTGGAGTAGGCCATTCAAGGATAGCATGTACCTTCTCTGGGTCCATTTTTAGACCTTCTGTTGAAACTAAAAATCCCAAATAGACTAACTCTTTCTTCACAAAACTGCACTTCTTCTAATTAATCAACAATTTTTCATCTCTCAGCTTATCAAACACCATACGAATATGCATCGTATGTTCCTCCAATGTCTTGCTAAAGATCAAAATATCATCTAGGTAAACAATGACAAACTTACCTAGAAATTCTTTCAGAACCACGTTCATAAGCCGCATGAAAGTGCTCGGTGCATTACTTAGCCCAAAAAGCATGACTAACCACTCATACAGTCCTTCCTTTGTCTTGAAGGTATTCTTCCATTCATCTCCTTCTCTGATCCAAATCTGGTGATATCCACTTTTCAGATCTATCTTTAAAAAATACACAGCTCCACTCAAACAATCCATAATATCATCCATTCATGGCAATGGAAACCTATACTTGATTGTGATCTTGTTTATTGCTCTGGACTTTGTACACATCCTCCATTCTCCATTCTTCTTTGGTGTTAATACCACTGGTACAGTAAAGGGACTCAGACTCTCTCAAATTAACCACTTCTGCAATAACTCATGTACTTGTCTTTTCAACTCTTCACTTTTTGCTGGTGTCATTTTGTGTGTTGCCTTGTTTGGCAAATTGGCTCCTAGAATCAAATCCATCTAATGACTGATCTTCCTTACTGGTGGTAATCCATCAGGTACATTATCAGATATAATATCCTGAAACTCATTCAACAAATCTGCAACCTCCACAGGTACATCCTCTACTTCCTCTTTACTAGCTTTTGGAATTAAAGAAAAACACACATGCTCATGCCTCATACCATCTAGGAATTTTCTTCCATCAAAAAAATTTATTCTTGCATTACCACATACCTTTTCTTCAGTTTCTTTCAATGCTTTTAGCTTATGTCACACTCCATCCTTTGTCAGGGAATAGGGATTAACAGAACCATCATGTACAACACATCTATCAAACTGCCATGGCCCACCCAACAACATGTGACATGCATCCATAGGTATGATATCACATAGTACCTCATCATGGTACCCACCAATTTTAAACTTTACTAGGCACTATTCACTAACCATGACCTTGTGGTCATCCTACACCCAGGCAATCCGATATGGATGTGGGTGTTTCTATCTCTTGAGCTTCAACTTTGTCACCATCTCTTCTGACACCAAATTGTCAGTGCTTCTATTATCAGTAATCACATCACAAAATTTACCCTCACACTTGCATCTAGTGTGAAATAGGCTCCTCCTTTGTTTAGGTTCATTCTCACCACTCAACAAGACTCTTCTATTAATCAATGTTTCTCCTCTTTCAGCATCTTTAGAATTTGAGGATCTGGCATCTTTGTCTACATGTGCCACTCTATCTTGGCCTTCATTCCTCCTATCCATCCTTCCTTAGCATTGAGGACATTCAAATGCTCTATGGCCTTGTTCCCCACAGTGAAAACATGTTCCACGAAAGCCTCCTCTTCCTGAACCCTATCCTCTTCCTCTTCCTCTCTAATCTATATTGTTCTAATCTTGAAAATGATTGGAGTTGTTTCCTCTTTAATTTTGACTACTACTGGCCTCACCCTTCTTTTTTGGATCTTCATTTCGGCTTTCATATGACTATCCACTAGATCATCCACCGTGACCTCTTCCATTTTGTCAGTTCTCAAACTTCTTGTTCAGCTTTTCCTCTACTTTTACGGCAAACTGGTATGTCTCTTCAATACTGTTCATTTGAACCAGATTCGACTCCTCCTGAATGCTTGGCCTCAACCCATTAATGTAATTGGAAAATTTCTCCTTATCAGCTTCCGCATTTCCTGTTTTAATGAGGATTTGATAGAACTTCTTTGTATACTCCTGAACAGATCATCCCGCTTGCTTCAAACTTTGCATCTTCTTTAGCAGGTCAAAGTCATAATCAACAGGAATGAACTACCACTTCAATTTATCCACCATTCGATCCCATCTTGTGATTTTATCTTTCCCTCTTCTATTTCACTCCAATTTAATCTCTTGCCACCAAATCTTCGCATGACCTTTTAGTCTAGCCTTCACAAATTTGACCCTATTAGGATCCTCAATATCTTCATACTCAAAATATTCTTCACATTCATTGATCTAGTTGATCAACTCCTCTAGGTTAAGATTTCCTGAAAATCCAGGAACCTCAATCTTAGGTCTTTTCCCGATCTTGGAAATGGCCCGAAAAAGTGTTTCTTCCTCCCGTTTCATAATTTTGGCTTCTCCTTCTTGATCTTCTTCTTCACCTTCATCCTCATCCTCGCTTTCATCTCTAACATTAAGATTCATTCCTCTGCGAATCTCTTCTTGCAATGCTCGCACTTGTCTCTGGAGCACTCTAACCTTAGGTGTTACAACACCAAATCTTTCCCATGTTCCCTTCATGGAGGCATTTTCGTGATGCGTGCTGAAACCCTAACCATGGTCCTAGTACAAACTACCTCATAGTCAGTGATCTATTTACACACTCATGAACTTGGCTCTAATACCACTTGATGAAGGGTGCTCCCCTTAATACCACAAACACATAATAGAAACAGAGAAACAACAACACTATGCAAGAACAAAAAAATGGCTTCTTATTATCTCCACAAATGTGGAATTACAAACTTTCAAAATTATAATATGAAAAGCCACATGGGCATTCCTTGACAATATTATGTAGGACAAAGCATCGAATCAATACCTAGATCTCTACCCAGAACTACCCTCGATAACACTACGGGCCTTCTTTATATAGGCATTTTCCACCACCCGAGAACGTTCCAAAAATTTAGCCCTTAGGGCCGACCAAACTTAGAATTATTTTATTTTTCAATTTATTACATCAAAGTCAGCTCAAAATAAATTTTGAAACCTGAACAAAAATTTTGAAGGAAAATTATTTTCTACCGTTTCAGGTGACCTGACTTTCGGACACCATAAGTCATCACCAGTTGAGTCGATTGACTATTATAACCCCATTTCAGAAAGGCCACGAAGTGCTCTATAGGCTTGACTCACACAAGCGTTTTTCACCAAAATTTTTGACCTCATATGAGGCCTCTAAAGCCTTCAAAACTGAGTTCAAAGTTTTTGTACCCTACTGCCAATACCAAAAATCTTCAATATCTTCAAAACTATACCTGATCTAGCCATGAAACTTTACTGGCAGGCTGATATGGCTAAGATGAACCTCCACATGTAAAATCAAAACATTCCAAGATTTATGACCAACTTACTAAAAATAACAAGTTTCCATAAATAGCAGCTCTGCACAAGATAGCCCTTATTGAATATAAAAACATAAATATTTTTGGGTGATGCAAGATTGCTCTTACACCTAGGATGCTTCTGGATTAGTAAATCAAGCTCGAACACTTTTCAATCCAACTGCTAGGGCTTCTATGGTTTTCAATCACTCACACTTGAATGCAATGAGTTATCTGTAAGTTTTCATAGGCTATAAAGTGAATTTCTACCATTAATGATTGTCGTGTAAACTAGAAATCAACTGAGAATTTCCAACTTCCATCTTAGAACCAAGAAGGTAGTGCACTCTTGCACATGGCATCAAATAGTCTTCAAAATGTTAAATCTAAAAATGCAAACTCTGAGGGTGAGTATACCAACCTCACAGGGGTCTAGAGATAAATTAGCTCCCCCTATGACCCCGAGGGTCATTCATCCAGATGTAGAGGGTGCTTCCATTGTGGATGCATCCAATACATACTCATCAACCTTATCCGTCTTTGCCTAAGTCCAACTCAAGCTCCCATCTTTTGTAGCTTTCACAAAATTGACTTCTCCTTCTTCATTCAATATTGATACTGCTTCCTTTTTAGGGCTTTCTTGACTTTGTTTTCTTGATCTCCAAAACTTTGAGATGTGCCTAGCCTTGTTACAAGAGTGATAAATAACTAGAGGCCTTAAATTCCTCAGCGCATTGATATGGGTTACCATTTTACACTATCTAGCTGAGTGACCATTATAATTACATATCTGACATGTAATACTCTAAGAAATTCTTGTATTTGGTTGATTCTAATTTCTCTGATTATGCTGAGTCTTGTTCTTCTAAATTGTTCTACAATTCATAGCTCTATGACCATATTTGTTGTACGAATAGTAGTAACCATTGAAAGGTCTTACCTCTTTACAATTCCTTGCAATATGTCCATGCTTGTTACAGGCATAACAGGTTCGATCTACTAGCTTGTGCTCATCCTTAGATGGTTCAATATTGTCTTTAGTCTGATTTCTAGTATCCTTAGAATCTATAGTGTCTTTTGGTGCTTTCATCTTTGCTCAAATGTCATCAATCTGATTTTGTGCTTCATTGAATCCAATATAGCTAGTATCTCCTTTAAGCTTTCAAGCATATAACTGTGACTCTATCAAATCAAAACTGGTGTGTAATTTCTCAATGTGATTATTTGCCTCTTTTAACTCAGATTTAAAATTTTATCTGTTGTTTCTTAGCTCCAAGATTTCCATGTTTTCTTTCCTTAATTCTTCATTTAATTGAAGGTTCTCTTTGATTTGTTCATCATAAACTTCTTGATTGTTAGTTAGCTTTTCATCCAACTCTTCAATCTGATCTTTTAGAGATGTGTTCTCTTCATTTACCTTTTTGACCATTTTCCCTAAATCATTATCTGAACAATATTTCAAATCTTTTCTCAGTCTTTTGATGACTACTTGAGAATCACTAACTTTTTCTTTTAGTTCTTCAATTTATTTTTTCAGATCTGTCAAGGTCTTCAAGAGCAGCTTCAATATTCCTTTTTAGATGTTTCATTTCTCCCTTATCCATGATCTCCTCAAGTGGTTAAAATTCTTTGTTGACGACTAGACCTCTGATACCAATTGTTAGGAATGGGAACACTGAGAGGGGGGGGGTGAATCAGTGTTCACTATATCTTTATAATTTATTAACTCTTGAATCTTAATTTGATTCCTTAAGTACTGCTATGAATATCAATGTAAAAAAGATAAATAATCACAACAGATAACACCAATATGGTTATGGGGAAGCCCAAATAGGTAAAAAACTTGGTGGGAATTGACACCCACTAAGAACTGCACTAGTGTTTTATGATCCTTGTTAGAAGATCTCCAACCCTGTTAGGAGTTGTTCTTTACAATGATTTTAGTACAGTGACCTTGTCAAGGGTCAGAACTTGTTAAGATTCTTTTACAATAACCTTGTTAGGGGTGGGAAGACACTTTCCTAGATCTCACTACTCAAGTGGTGAAGGCTACAACTTTCTTTTCTTAGATGCACACTATATCTACTAGATGAATTGGTGTTGTGACACTACTTGTCTGATTAGTTCATTTTGTGTGTTGATGCTTTAGCCCCTTATAAACCTCCAAATTATTCTATCTTCACTTTGCAAGTCTCTGCTATGCTTATCTTATATCTATATCCTTTTCTATGCTTTATTAAAAAGGCACATCTTATATTATATGTGCTCACAAAACTATTAACTAGGTCAACCTATAACCAATTACATACAATGCTTCCAAGTGAATTGGCTCAAGTGTGTTTACAAAAAAATATGTTTATATGTCTAAAAATTAATTACAATAGGCACATAGCCTTTACAAAATATTAGTATAACCGCAAATCAAAATACTAACAGTCAGCTGCATACTCTATTATGTTCTGGCATTCACTGACTGTGCCTCTTTAATTGACTGTATCTTTGTCATATGGTATCATATGATCATGCCCTCTTAGACTTAGCATGAATACATACTTTCCAACTTAACTTCAAGGGTGCATAACATAAATTAGTCATACGCAGGTGCATTGATGCTCTTATCTTCTGGTGCTCTACTAACTATTCAGTCTTCTATACTTAGTCATATTCTAACCTTATGATAATGTGTGCTAAGTCCAAAACTCTATATCACTTTGTTTCCACAATGAAAACACTATATCTAGTCATATACAATAGTATATTCAACTTACCAACTATATATTATATTACATTCTACTAAAAATATCATTGAAATCAGTCTTCAATACTTGCTATTCACTAACCCACAAATTGTGAAAATTATCCATTATAAGTATCTTTCCATTAAGTAAAAATGTTGAGTCCTCCAATTCTTCAACCAAGTTCAATAGGTGAGGTGGTAAGGCTTTCTCATCTTCCTTCAAACTCTTTTATATAATGTCTAATTGAGGGATAAAAATGATCTATAATTCCATCGAGTTTGTAAGTCTTTTATTCTACTCATCCATGTATTTCTTTAAATTTTGATTTCTCTTTCCAACTTCAACTTCAAAAGATATATAAGTTGTATGAATGGGATCATATATTTGTGAAAACACATTCACCTCCTTTTGAGATTCACCCTTTTTCTTCTCAATAATTTCATGAAATGAGAAAAATATGAAACAATCTTTAGTGTATTACCATCTTCAAGTAATGCTTCCTTGATATTGTTCTCAACTATTGTAAGACTATTCATGTCTTGTTCAATTGACTGTGATAATTTCTCTTATCTCTTATTTTCATAGACCTTCTCTTCTCTTTCAATTGTTGTGTCTTCTATATTTTTAATATCTTCACTAGTAGGAGTAATTAAATGTCCTAGATTCTCAATAAGAGTGACCTTTTCATCATACACCACATATGGCACTAGATGGAAAAATATTTCTATGAATTTCACTATTATTTGTCCCTTCTGCTTCATTATTTCCTTCTTGGCCTTCAAATTGATCACCATTGTAAATTTGATCATGTCCTTTAGGCTCATGGTTCTTAAGTCTATTTCCCCTTGACTCGTAAGACATCCTAATCAACACTCATATTTAATTGTGAGGAAGGTGTTTCATTTCCATTTTCTTTCTCTATAATCACCTCCTCATGTTTCATTTGAACATCATTATCTATATCCTCCTTGTCTTCTTGATCTTCCCTTTGATTATCTATAGGAATATTTTCTTGTTCACTATCAGTCACAGATTGAAAGGTAACCAATTTTACTGGTTCATCTTATTTTTGTTCTTCAAGACTACCTTGGTTCTCTTCAGATTCCTATTGTTCTTTTTTTTCTATGGACTCATCATGTATTTCCATATCCGGAATTTCACTAGTAATGTTCATCTCCTCTCTGAGTACCTCAAGTGTGACCTTCACAATGTCAATAGTAAAACCCTCATCTGTTTGAGTAACCACTATTAATATGATTTAGAACAATAGAGAGGGGGGTTGAATCAGTTGTTCTCAGGTCTAGATGTATAAAACAAACTTTCAAACTCTTCAATAAATTAGATCTAACATCCAATAGCTACTTGGTCATTACTGATTTCATAATAGAAACATATAAATGTGTATTCCACTTATCAAATAGTATCTAACTTGAAAAACATAGAAATGTTCAAACCAAAACATTCACACAAGTATTGACACCATGATTTATAGTGGAAACCCAATTTTGGAAAAACCACTTTGTAGCATGTTACTATTATTTTCACTCTTCTGAAGTGAGCTTTGTGAAAAGCCAACCGTGTCAAAGGTTACAAACACACTATCAGGTGTGATCTAGTTAAAGGATTTAAACCACTATATTAAAAGTGCACCTTGTAATAGGATGTACATACATCCCATTAGAATGAAACCTTGTTCAAATGATTTATACAAATGACTATTAGGCCAACCTCTGTTAAAACGATTTTGACTTATACAATGGTTAGAATGTAACAGTAATATTGATCTAAAAACATACAACTCACTTTGCAAATATCAAATCCAATTTCAAACACATATGTTGGTTTACTAACTGTGATTCATTTCCATCTCCATCACTGATCTGTTTGGAAATCTCTTCAAGAAATCACAACACTTCTCCTTCATCCTTTTCTACTTATACAATCAATAACAACAATATCATCTCCTTTCCATCACACTGCAACACCCATACCTTCAACCTCAAACTTAGGTTTCCTTAATACTTCCTCAATTAGGTCAATACATCTTTTGTCGCTTAATCTCCTTTGTAGATCTTAGGGTTAGATCAAATTCATCAAATCCTTCCAACATTATGTTCTTCATTCATCCTTCTAGAAACATCTCAAATCTCCTTATAGATTTATAATAAAATATTTTACAGTGCATTAAATGCTTTCATACAATCAATAAATAAAGTCAACACAATTTACATAATCTAAGAATTCAACTATGTTGGCTGGAAATCTAAATTCTTCCTCAAATGTAAATTACTGACACTCGGTCAATATTGTGTTCAACTCCTCGGTCTTCATTAGAAATATCGGTCACCTCAAAAACTGTTCCCTCAGCTAATACTATCTTCCTCAGCTAATAATAGCTTGGTCAACACTAACATCACTTGGCTTAAACTAGATTTCTTTGCTTTTGCTCGGTTAAGCCTACCAGTTTACTCTTTATTCTTACTTAGATAAACAATACATTATCTTATCATTGTGCCATATAGTCAAGTACCCATTGAAGTATCAAGATAACTCAACCTTTCCTTAGGTGCTATTGTTACCAACCTTTCCCACAACCTTCACAACAATCAAATAGATATAGTACTTTCTTACATAGCAATAGTCTTACTAGTTAAGGTTTGACATCAATGACAATACAACAATTGTTTCAATTGTAGTTTCCAACAATCTCCCTCTTTGGCATTGATGGCAACAACATATGAATAACACATGATTCACCAACCAATCCAAAACTTATCTATCCATCAGAAATACTTATAATATCCTAAGCTTCATTCTAATACATAATCAATTATCCATGCTTGTATGATTGTCCACTAAATCTCTCCCTCTTACTTGATCTTCCATGAAATCTCACCATGTGTATTCATCTATGATCATCTCCCTCTTTGACAAAAATACCAAAGCAACAACTAAAACATACATCCTGCAGATGTAGATATTATCTTTTTAGTTTAGTAACAATATTTCTCCCTCTTTCATCTTTTCTTATGACTGATTCTTGGCCTATACTTTTCACAACTCTAGGCTGCTCCTAAAGTCTAACCTGTCTCTGCATCAATTTGTCAGATACTCTTTGCAACACATTTGATGTAGTGCTCCTAGCTTGACTAGGCAACCTTAGTTAGGGGAAGAACCCCTAATTGACCTCTCAGATATTCATGAGCTTCTTTGGGTAAAGATTTAGTGAATATGTCTTCTAGTTATTCCTTTTTATTCACATATTCCATTCAGACCTCTTTATCTTGTACCAGTTCCCTCAAGTAATGATACTTGATGGTGATGTGTTTGGTCTTTGTGTGCATCACTGGATTCTTAGAGATGTTGATAGCACTTGTGTTGTCACAAAAGATAACAACTGGTTCAGTGATCTCTTCTTTCATGCCTACTGACAATTTCGTTATCCATACCAGGTTAGAACAGTTCACTGCTACAACCACATACTCGGCTTCAGTAGTAGATTGAAAAATGTAATTTTGTTTCTTTCTTGTCAAGGAAACTAATCTCTCTCCAAGAAAGAAAGCTCTACCACTAGTACTCTTTCTATCATCCATATTTCCTACCCAATCAGCATCAGTATATACTCTCAGTTCAAAATTTTCATGCTTCTTGTAGTACAATCCATAGTCAGCAGTCCCTTTCAAATATCTCATTATCCTTTTGACAACCATCATGTGAGTTTCCTTAGGATTGGAAGAGAATATTTCCACAATCCCAACAACTAAAGCAATATCTAAGTGACTGTGAACAACATACTGCAGCTTTCCAATCATGGATCTATATTTAAATTCTGGTTTACTTCTACAACATCATCATTTTTAGACAACTTTTGTCCAGTATCCATGGGAGTACTTACTGGCCTTGAATCTTCCATACCAAAGGTTTTGAGTATCTCATGAACATATTTAGACTGGGTGATGAAAAATCCTTTCTCCATTTGATATAATTTTAAACCAACAAAGAATTTGATCTCCCCAAACATACTCATTTCAAATTCAGTTTGCATTTCATTAGAAAATTTCTTACACAAGACATCTTGTCCACCAAACATAATATCATCTATAAAAATATTAGCCAAAAAGATTCCTTTACCTTCATCTTTCATGTATAGATTGCTTGTGTCATTTTTCCTTGAAAATTCAATCTCTATCAGGTAGTTGTGTAGTCTCTCATACCATGCTCTGGGAGCTTGCTTTAATCTATATAATGCTTTATTCAGTTTGTAAACTATGTGTCTTTTGTTTGGATCAACACATGCTTCTGGTTGTTCAATGTACACGTCTGCTTCTAATATACCATTAAAAAATGTAGACTTGACATCCATTTGGTATACCTTGAAATATTTGGAGCTAGCATATGCAAGTAAGGTTCTTACTCCTTCCAATCTAGCTACAGGGGCAAATGTCTCCCCATAATTTGTTCCTTCTTCTTTTGCATAGCCTTTGCATACCAGCCTATCCTTGTTTCTTGTGATTTGACCATGCTCATTCAACTTGTTTCAAAACACCCACTTTGTTCCAATGATATTTTTATTTTCTTGTCTCGGCACTAGAGTCCAGGTATCATTCTTCTCTATTGGGTCTATCTCCTCATTCATTTCTTGTATCCAATCTTTATTCTCTAATGCCTCCCTTGTTGTCTTAGGATTGAATTCACATAGTAAACATGTTGGATCTCTTGTCTTTCTTCTGGTCAAAACTCCAATATCTTTGTCTCCAATAATCTGTTCAGGCTTGTGATGTCTCCTTACATATTCTACTAAGATAGGTTCTTCTCTCCTTTCATCTTTCTCTTTAGGTTCACCAACAAGATTGTCAGATTCAACTTCTGAATGCTTGGTAACCTCTTCCAGATACTCAACAACTTCCTCCTATCTCTCGGCATGTTCTTCTTCTCTCTTGGCATTGTTTTCCTGATGCTCAAGATTGCTTAACTGAGACTCTACATATGGTGAAAGTTTGTCACTTGCATCTTCTTCTTCTATATATACAAAAGATCTATAATATTCTAGTTCTCTTTTGTTGTTAGCTTCATTTTTCTTTGCATACTCATCAACTTTGACATTCACACTTTCCACAATTTTGTTAGTGTTAGATTTCAAACACTTATAAGCTTTACTTTTTGTGGAATAGCCTAGGAATATTCCCTCATCACTTTTAGCGTCAAATTCTCCATTCCTATTGTCCTTTAGTATATAGCATTTGCTTCCAAAAATTGTAAAGTACTTTACATTAGGTGCATACCCATGCCATAACTCATAAGGTGTTAGATTTGTACCTTTTTTGATCTGTACCTAGTTATTAGTATAAACATCTTCTCTCCAATACTTTTGCGCAACATTGTTTTCAATCATTAATTTCCTTACACAATCCATGATAGATCTATTTCTTCTTTCTGTTATATCATTTTATGGAGGAGTTCTTCATCTAGACATCTATCTTCTAATCCCTCTATCATTGCAAAATAGATTAAATTCATTGGATATAAATTCTCCACCTTGCTCAAATCTCAGACACTTCAGATTCCTACCTGTCTCCTTTTCAACCTTAGCCAAATACCACTTAAAAAATTGAAAAGCATCAAATTTTTCTTTTAAGAACATTACAATCATCATTTAGGTATAATCATCAACAAACAGGATAAAATATCTAGCACCACAATAGCTTTGTACACCCATTGGTCCACACAGGTTAGTATGAACCAAATCTAAAGAATTATTAGAAGTAAAAGTCTTGCTCTTAAAACTAGACTTTGTCATCTTACCCAACTGACATTCTTTGCACATTACATTCTCAAGTTTCTTCAATCTAGGCATACCTCTCACTTTCTTCTTCTTACTAATTTCTACTAGATTATCAAAGTTAACATGACATAGCCTCTTATGCCATAACCAAATATCATCAAGTTGGGAAATCATACATGTTTCTTCAAATAGGTATAGATAGAATAGTTTACCTCTTGTCTATTCTCCACTTCCAATCAGTTCACCAGTGGCATGAAATATTTTGGCCTTCCTGTGATGAAATTACACTCAGTACCTAGTGCTATTAAGTTGTGTAACACTTAGTAGATTATAGTTAAGACCCTCAACTGAATAAGCATTTTCACAGGCAATTTTATCAGTTAGCTTAATCAATCCTTTACCTCTAACAAGACATGGTGCATCATTACCAAATTTCACACTTCTACCTTTATAATGATCTAAGGTATCAAACTTACTCTTGTCACTAGTAATGTGATGTGAACAACAACTACCAATAATCCATTTATCATTTTTGTTCACATAAGATATCAATGTAGTTTTCTCATCCTCATCAGACTCATCTTTCATTGTAACATAGACAACCTCAATTTCAAAATCATCACTATCAGTGTCAGTCTCTTCTTCAGAGATATTGCAAGATTTCTTACCATTTCCTTTGTTGTCCTTGTACCTTTGGTAACCTCTATCCTCTTTTCTATCTTTATGCTTTCTATCTCTTTCTTCATCCTTATCATCCCTATTAGGACATCTAGCAGCTATATGACCAACTTTATTACATGAAAAACATATAATAGGGAGTTTACCTTTACACTTTCATTTTTCCCTTCTCAATCTTCTAGCCATACAAGCTTCTAGATCCTCAAGTTCTTCATCAGATGTGTCACTTTCACTTTCACTTTCACTCTCATTAATGCATCTTTCTATCTCCTTCTTTGAATTACTCAAAACCATTTGTGACTTAAAATTAGATTCAACATTAGCAACAGTAAAGTTATCATAGTTAGAAAGTTCAAAAGTATTAAGCTTACCAACCAAACTTTCCAAAGTAAGAGTATTATTAGGGTTACATCTAGATTGCTGAAATTTTGATAGGATAAATAGGATGTAGAGTTCTCAATACTTTTCCAATTACAGTTTCATCATCAATAGTTCCATTTTCTCCTCTAATAGCATTTAAAAATTCTTTTATTATACCACAATACTGAGCAATATTCTCACCTTCTTGCATTCTCATTTCATCAAATTTACCTCTTAGGCTCTCAAATTTTGCTCCCAATACATTTATGTCACTGCCATAGATGCTTGCAAGAGTGTCCCACATTTTCTTTGCATTTGTGCAATCTTTGATGTCTTGAAATTCTAGATAACTTAGGGCAGAAAAAATCTCCAACATTGCTTGGTTGTGCTCTTTTTTAGCTCTCAATTCCTCCCCAGTCAAAGGTGCAATAGGTGTCACATAATCATGCTTGACATAACACTTTGTAGAATCACCAATACTGGCTAGATGCAGCTTCATTAAAATTTTCCATGTAGGGAAGTTCTCCTTATTTAGCTTTGGTACCTCCTTCTTATACATCTTGATCATTTTCTTTAAGTACCTTTAAAATTGTTCTCTATCAACACCAACAACTCTGATACCAGTTGTTAATATGATTTAGAACAATAGAGAGGGGGGTGAATCAGTTGTTCTTAGGTCTAGATGTATAAAACAAACTTTTAAACTCTTCAAAAAATCAAATCTAACATCCAACAACTACTCAGTTGTTATTGATTTCATAATAGAAACATATAACAGTGTAGTCCGCTTATCAAATAGTATCTAACTTGCAAAACACATAAATTTTCAAACCAAAACATTCACACAAGTATTGACACAAGCATTTATAGTGAAAACCCAATTTGAGAAAAACCACTTTGTAACATGTTACTATTATTTTCACTCTTCTAAAGTGAGCTCTATGAAAAGCCAACCCTGTCAAAGGTTACAAACACACCATCAAGTGTGACTCGGGTAAAGGATTTAAACTGCTCTATTAAAAGTGTGCCTTGTTATAGGACTTACATGCATCCCATTAGAATGCAACCTTGTTCAAAGGATTTATACAAATGACTGTTAGGTCAACCTTTGTTAAAAGGATTTTGACTGATATAATGCTTAGAAAGTAACAGTAATATTGATATGAAAACATACAACCCACTTTGCAAATATCAAATCCAATTCTGTACACATATGTTGGCTTACTGACTGTGATTCATTTCCATTTCTATCACTGATCTACTCAGAAATCTCTTCAAGCAATCATAACACTTCTCCTTCAGCCTTTTTTGCTTATATAGTCAATAACAACAACAAAATCTCCTTTGCATCACACTACAACACCCATACCTTCAACCTCAAACTTAGGTTTCCTTAATACTTCCTCAATTAGGTCAATACATCTTTTTCTGCTTAATCTCCTTTGTAGATCTTAGGGTTAGGTTAGATTCATCAAATCTTTCCAACTTTATGTTCTTCGTCCATCCTTTTAGAAACATCTCAAATCTCCTTAAAGATTTATAATAAAACATTTTACAGTGCATTAAATGCTTTTGTACAATCAATAAATAAAGTCAACATGATTTACATAATCCAAGAATTCAACTATGTCAGTTGGAAATCTGAATTTTTCCTCAAATGTAAATTATTGATGCTCAGTCAATATTGTGTTCAACTCCTTAGCCATCATTACAAAGCTTGGTCACCTCAAAAAATGTTCCCTTGACTAATACTATCTTCCTCGGTAATTAACTGATGTTTAGTCAACACTAAATTTACTTGGCATATACTAGCTTGGTCGACACTAACATCACTTGGCTTAAACTAGGTTTCTTCACTTTTTATTGGTTAAGCCTACCAGTTTAGTCTTCATTCTTAGTTAGCTAAACAATACATTATCTTATCATTGTGCCACATATTCAAGTACCCATTGAAGTATCAAGATAACTCAACCTTTCCTTAGGTGCTATTGTTACCAACCTTGTCTACAACCTTCACAACAATCAAATAGATATAGTACTTTCTTACATAGCAATAGTCTTACCAGTTAAGGTTTGACAACAATCAAATAGATATAGTACTTTCTTACATAGAAATAGTCTTACCACTACATCACCTTTATGTTCCATCACCAGTTCCTCTTCATGTTCTTCATCATTTTCAACCTAAAGCATACCAAAATGTTTCTTTAAAATCTCTACATTTTCATCTTGTATAGAAAGAGATCCACCACATAGAAATCTTATGAGTCTCTTCATTGTCTGGAATAATGGTCTTGTCTATACAAGTAACATTTTCACTTCTTATTGAGACATCTCTAATCTCAATTTCATTAACACATACTCAATTAATTAGTTATACTATTAAATGGAAACATACCATGTAGCATCAAGTTTTTTTATACAAGGAAGAGGATATCTTTCCTTGTAACTCCATCAAACTTTGAATAAATTTTTTCATACTACAAACTAGAACATCTTCAATTAATTCCTCATCCTCTTTACAAAACTCATCATAATACACGTTCACTCCAACAAGTACATGTTGTTTTCTTACTTCATTGATAGTATTCTCAACTTAAAAAAATACTTTAAAATATAACTTAGTCTTAGCTACCTTAGTAGTGGGGGAAACTACCACCTTGTATTTCTTACCTTTATATTTGAGTTCTTTTTTCTTCTTCTCTGATCTAGTCTCCTCACTTTCATTATTAGTGGCATCTTTTTCTCTCTTTTCTTTCTCCTTAATTATTTTTCCTACCACAACTTGATGTTTAGTCACTTCTTACACTATTGTAGTAGGCTTGGCAGCCTTGGTTGATTTATTTTTATGATTTCTCATCAGACCTATTGAATTATCTTCTTTCTCCTTTTTTACTAAAGCACTTCTTATTTTCTGACCACTTCAGTCACTATCTATTGCACCTACTACTTCAACATCATCATCCTTCTTAACACCCGATGTGTCAACTTTTTCTATAGCATGCTTAGCTCTATATTTCTCAATTTATTCCTTTTTAAAACCTTTCTGGATAATAAATTGTTCCACTTATTTTGTCACTTTCTTCTCAATGACTGATTTCATCAATTCATTTTGCACTTCTAGTGAGTTTTATTGAAATGTCCTCAACCTTGGAGTCATGGGATTTGCCAGTTTAGATAGCATATTTTTTTCATATATTGTTAAAATATCTCCTTCTAGTTCACATCTGATATGAATCACACATGAGGTCCTTGGCTATATTGCTTCTATCTGACAAGTATCAGTATCAACCAAAAAATCAATGGTATCCTTGTATTTTTATACAATATATAAAGGTATCCTTTCTTTCTCATGCATATTATTTTGAAATTCCTTGAAATAACGAAAGATCTCTCTAATAAAATCATCTCCTAAGATTTTGATCATGTTATTTATCTGAATAAAAATGGGTGTACCTATTGCCAATGCTACATTACCGATATCAAAAAACATGTTTCAAATCAAATAGAAGAATAGGCACATGATCGCCTAACTATACTTGAATTTGTGTCTCTTATACTTATTTTTCTTCTCCAGATTAAACATAATTTTTTCTCTTGTCACCTCAACTAGATCATAGTCAACATTATCTTGAATCATTTTCTATGTTGTATGAATAGCACCACTAGGTATGATATTCAACCGACTAGCATGGTAGAACTTGTAGCCAATAACCATTGATGCATATTTTGCATCTTCATATGTAATTCCATTCATCATCATCACATGAACATCCCACATGGATTTAGTCAAACTAAATCGTACTTATTCTTTGGATATGGTATGAAGAACAGGTATTGCACAAGTTAAACATATATATGTTATAATGTGAATTTACTCTTTAGTAATCTTATGTGGTCATTCAAGCTGAATGAATTGATTATATATTCTTATTAAAACATATATTACTTGATGCTCTTCAAAATCATTAGGATAACTAACCACATGATGAAAACCTTTGTCTTTAATGTATTTATGTTCATGTTTCAGCACTAACCTATCATCACATAACTTCTTGTACTGTTCATAGATTACTCCTAAACCTAGATCTTTCAATGTGGAATGTATTTAATTCTTTAAAATCCTCATTATGTAGAACGCCATAGGCCACACTAGTTAGGGAACCCCTTGGGTCATTTTCTATCAATTTAAACGGATGTATTTTGAACTCTAATCTAGATCTCTCATTTATATCAATTAAATTGGGAGTATCAATTTTATCTTTCAATCTCAAATGAAGACAATAGATAAATACCTCAAACTATTTTCAACTTGGGTTATTCTAGAAGGAATGACAATAATCATGAAACCCAATCAGTTTTCTCTTAGAATCACCAAAAATAATCTCTCTTTATTGTTTGGATCTCAAAAAACAACACTTTTTTCTCTTTAAAAGAGATCTCAAAATGTGCAAGGTGACTAATGAAATGAAAAATAGCCTTTGTATCTACCATAGCACACATGCATTAGCATTCACCGATCAAATATACATTTTCACTAACTAACCCAAAATCTCTTTACCAATGATCAAAACATCATCCAATCCAACAAAACTTAACAATATTCTTCAAAATATTTTGTTTCATCTTGAAATACTTATAGGTCTTACCACACACCTATATAGGGGGTCCAAAGATGGATTCAACAATACTTACTCCCCCTAAGCCACATGAAGGCTTAGTTTGATAAAGAACTATTCATACTAGATGGAGATGAAGATTCCTTTTATTGGTTACTATCTTCCTTCTTATTCCAAGTCTTGTTCAAATCTTTCCTTGTCTCTTCTACATTCACAATTTTTTTTCCTTTCCAATTTCTTCACTTGTTTATCAATTGGATCCTTGACTTACAGTCCATTGCTAAATATCCATTCTTATAATAATGAAAACTTTCCATGATAGTTTACTGCCATAGTCTAGAATTACCTCTTCTAGTCCTAATTTTTTAATTCATATCCATGTGTCCATAATTACAATAGATTGAGCATATGACATTGAATTTCTTCTCCCTTTTTTAAGGTGTTTTCCATTTCATAGGTAACCATTGATTATTCACTCTTGATATACACTCATTAGCTTTCTGACCATATTTAATGCAATTGTAAAGTGACCATAAAATCTACTAGATCTAGATCTATAATCCTGAACAATATGAACATACTTATTATAGTTATAGAAATATCCATCAAAAGAGCTAGATCTATTTGCAAAACCACTGCTACAAACATTTACAACATTTCCCACTTTATGAAAATTGAAACATATAGGCTTGCAAGATTTCTTACTATAAATCCTTAGGTGAATACTTTATTTTTTTCTTGATCTCTTTAGTTCTAGAAGGTTCACCAACTTCAAAGGTATACTGACTGGTATATCCTAGGCTTATGGTCTCTTTCCTTCTTCTTTCATTTCTAAGTTTATCATTAGGTTTTGTAGAACTTTAATTATATTTATTTAGTATATCATTTTCATTCTTTAGGTCTCCTTTCACTTTCTCATTCTCATTTCTTAGACTCTTATTCTCTCTTCCCAAGTTCACATTTCTCATCACCAAATTGTTTAGCTCTCCTCTTAAGTATTCATGTTCCTCTTTAGTCTTATGAAGATGTGCATGCAAGATTCGTACCTCTTGCTCAGAATTGAATATTTGATGTTCCTTATCCTTCAAGGCTTGGTCTATATCTTTAAGTGAATCTTCAAAATTTCTCCTTTCTTCCATCCCTTCACACATTCTAATTGATTGGGGTTCAATCTCTCTTTTAAGATTCTTAGACTTTGTATAATTTTTCTTTCTCCTTACCGATGATTGCTAGGGCTTCTTCAAATTCCTTAGATCCACTCTGTTAACACAATCTCCCAATGTAATCTTCAGTATCATTCACTTGTTCAAAAAAGATCTTTTCCCTTGGCTGGTGATTTCTTCAATTGATCTTTGAGTTCTTGAATAACCCTTTCAAATTTTTCAAGTTGTCTCTTGTATCTCAAGCCCTCCATATTTTCCTTAAGGATCTTTCCCAAGCTATTAAGCATCACCAAGGGTACAAGGATCCGATACCAATTGTTAGTATTGTATGGAATTGACAATGGGGAGTGAATCATTGTAATCAGAAATCTATTACTTTTAACAATTATCTTCTACAATAACCAACATGCAAATAATATCATAATAATAAAGCATAACAAGTAAAACATTCACACACATATAACACTTTACATAATATTTTTTTTGTGGAAACCATTTTTAGATGGATAAAACCATGTCTAGGGATGATTCCCACAAATTTCACTAGTGCACCATGAAATCTTCCCTATTAGGAGCTCAACTATAACAACCCTTTTGATGTTATACCTAATTAAGAGTATCAAAAATCCAGTTAAGAAGTAGAACATTCCTGTTAAAGACTACCCTATCATGGGATTTGAAACTCCATCTGATAGTTTAACTTCTTAGAGAATTTACACTTTAGATCCCATTAAATATCCTTCTCACCCTATTTTGAGTGACCATGTTAAAGGATTTAGCTTTCTAATTTGTTAGAATGAACAAGTCAAGAATGACCTTATATTTGCACTCAATGCATGAGAAATCCACTATATTCTTGATCAATTGCCTCGCTTAGATAAATTTACTACCTTTTTACTATCTTCAATAATCTATTTTAATCACAATATACCATTACAACATCATCCAACAACATTCTAAGTGATTTTGAAAACCATTTATATACTTCATCTAGGTCAGTGCTAGAACCCTAGAACATTTTAAAATTCATCCTTCAAATCCAAATTAATCATATGAGAGAGTGTGCCAAAATAAAAAGTCAACATCCTTCATGTCAGATCAAAATATTAAATCTCAAAAACATGTAGGTAGATCACTTACATTTGACCTCAACAGTGATCTAGCCAACTGTATCCATTGGTTTATTGTTCTTACTACTAGTTCCACTTCAATCCTTAATAAATCAATCAAATCCTCAAATCAGCTGATGTGATCATAGATATAGCTCAATATACCTCTGTAGATCATTTCTATATGATCCACACATTAAATCAATTTATAACTCTAGATCAAGGGTTGAGTTTGTCTTGCTTACTATCTCCTTACCAATTGACCAGAAAGATAGTGCATCTTCAATTTGGTCCTTCAACACCATTGTAAAAAATAATCTGTTAACATAAATAGAGCATTTTTCTAGTAATGACAACATCACAACACACTCATGTGACAAAAACACATATTTTCTTCAACAAAATTCTAACACATTATGTCATGCTAACTATGAAAGTATTGATCATTTGTTTCTTCATTGCAGTTATACTATTGAATATTTGCCATAAGTATTGACTAACTATATAATATATTTTTATTTTACTGATATACTATGAATAAATTTATGAAACAATGGAACTTCTCTCTTATTCTCATCCTATTATCTAATACATTTGGTCCCAAACCCCCATATTTTGTGGTGATGGATGTGTGAAAGGAAAGGAATAAAAGAATATTTAGGGGATCTTTTCTAGGTTATCAAACAACATTTAACGAGAATTTAAATGATCCATTATTTTATTGTACTAAAGTTTTTCTAAACTTATGAGAGGTTATAATTAAACATGTATAGGGTATAAAAAAAATATTTTTGAAGATCAATTGGCCACATCTAATCTAAACAATGGAAACCAATTGGAAATCTCCTAAGTATGGAGAGGTGATAGGGAGATTGGGAGAGTGAATAGCCCTTTCCTAGGTCCCCCTAGTGGCCCTTAGGTGTTCTCAATGGACACCAAATGACCTTTAGGACTTCTTTAAAGGTTCAGTCCCCTAGTCTTCAAATTCAACCAACCTACCAAGTAACATCTACCAAGACAAAACAATATTATTGGTTCTTGCTTCCTTCATGCTCAAACTGACCCTTAAAACTAGGATAAGGGCTCACCACATCCAAACTAACATTGACTCTTGAAGTCTTGAAGAGATGGGGAGGTGTTGGAATATGTCATAATTTAATCAAATTTACATCATAGAGGTCTTACTTCTTCAATTTTTCTTACCGATATCATAGTTATTTTCCAAATTAGGGCTACAAGGAAGTGACAAAATTAGGCCTCCTTCTCCAAGAAAATAGGAATTTTATCCTACTTTCTTTTGAAGAACCTTGTAAACTGATTATGGATTCTTGGATCAATTCATAACCTCTCAAAGATTTTGGAGGTTTTAGGGTTTCATCTGGCCATACAACCCCCAAAGAAAAAATAAGTACTTTTGGGAGGGCTTTAGATAATTGATTCACCCCCCCTCTCAGTTATCTCTTGGTACTATTCCTAACAAAAAATGTTAGTGGAATGAGAAACAATAGAGTGAGGCAATGATAAACTTGAACTTGGATTCTAATAACTAGAGGGAGTATGTAAAGTTTCTCTCAAGAAAGTTGGATATTATTACTAGAGAAATATGAAACAAGTTTCATTCTTCTTTTGTGTCATTGGAAATTATTTATTTTGGTTAATATTAGTTGTATTGTGTAGTGCATGCTTAGTAGAAAGTATGATATCTTTGAGGGTAATTTGGTATTCCTAGTTGTTATTTGTTTTTATTTTAGTTCATTTGGGACTTTATGGACTTAGTGCATATGTTCACTTATTATGGTTGTTATAATTGTAGTAGTGCTAGAACTAGTTTCTATGATACTTTTAATATGTATAGGATTTTATCTTAGGGATAGGCCTCACAATTTGGTATTTTAGATTGATATTTTTATTTTATAGTTTGTGAGGTTTTTGGTTTCTTCTATCTATTTGATGCTATTTATTTTTCTTCTTTGTTTTGTATGTTGATTATGTTTTAATTTTTATGAGAGTCAAGGCCCTTTCCTTTTTGAATTAATAAAATAAAGTGTAACCCCAATAGACAGGTTCTATCTTCCATGATATATAACCTAATGTAGACTATGGTAAAAATAAGATGACAAATAAGAGCCCCATGAAAACTAAGTGTTATGCATCACCATCCTCTCTAGAGTCATCTCCATCCAATAGATAAGCCTTGTGACCACTTGTTTTGACTTATATAGCCTCTAATCTCTTTGGCTAACATACATTGTAGAGGTGATCCATAGGTAATCATCTCAACCCATCTCATCTCTCCCCCTCATATCTCCATACCTCCAATATCATCATCAAGGGTTCAACACAAAATAGCTTCATCTACCCACTAATCATCATGTATCTACCCCCTTATGATTGGTAGTTTTAATATGATATACTTATCCTCTAGTGTTTTTATCATATCTCCACTTGGTAAGTGAAAATTAAAACTCTCATTGTTAAATATCTTAGCCAATATAGATAAAAATCCCATGTTTCTCCAAACCTCAAGCGTCTACATCACATGCCATAATCCTATGTAGCCCACTATGAACTAATAAACTTGTTACAATTCTCCTATCATCAACATCATTGATGGGAGGCACTCCCTTGACATTAATATTGGGGCATCATGCTACAATGGATGAAATCTATCATGTTAATGTTGATCAATATTAGCATAAACCCTAAACCAATCTCATCAACCCTAAACATATTAATCTAAATTATTTACATTAACCCTAACCATAAACTATTTTAACAAACCATAAACCATTTTGGCTTTTCGCTAAATAATTCTAACCCATCTTAAATTATTTCAAACCTAGACTAAACCACTCTAATCAATCCTATATAATTATGTTATCGGCTATCAAATAGGCCTAAACTATGTAATGGAAGATCAACTAGCTTGTATTTATCCTATAGGCTATCAACTAGCATTATAAACATAAGAGATCATCAACTATCCTTATGAGATTTATCAACTCTTCATTATGGTTTCTTCTATTATTCCATCAGTGAAAAAACACTTAGAATTCCAAATTGTATCAATCATATGTGTGTGTTTATCACAAATGTTAAAATTTAGACGTTAGATTTGTAGGATTGGATAGGTATAATTTCCCCTCTCATAAGGGCATTTGTGCTCTAAAAATGTAGCTTCTATCATTATAAGTGTAGGTATATCCTTCCTACACATCTAAGACTACCCTAAAACAAAAAACATAAACCAAAATAGAAAACACAAAAACTAGGGAGATAGAAATATAGTTACCACCTGCCCATATTCCTTTAGTCATGAAACCATTACACAAGCCTAAATTGATGCATCACCAATGAAACGCCTAACATACTTCTCATCATGCCTTTCCACTTCTTTTCCTAATCTCCTTTCTCTACTCCTTGATCCTTCTAGTGAAAATGAGCCAAATGTACCCTCCTTATCCCTATTTATAGTGGTAGTAACCTTAACTATTCATGTAAACCTAATATAATGTAGTGGGTAATTATGTTCTCTGTGGAAATTTATGACCCGTTCCAAGCTTCCGTGAACTTGATTTTTTTTTAATTTTTACCTATATTTAACCTAAACCAATTCCTTTCATCTTTCAATTAATTTTTTGAATTTTTCCAAAAAAAATATTTTTGACCAATTCCTTGTAAGGGCATACCTATTAGCGTACTATAAAGAACTAGGTCATGTACCAACAATCAAGAACTTTTCTTCAAACAATGCAACAAGTTGCATTGTCTCAAACAAGTGCAAAATATCCTCATAAAATAAATAAAAGTTATCTATTAATTAAATAGATGTTTATATTTATTTTATTAATTCATTATCATTTTCTTTTATTATTTAAATAAATATTCATATTTATTTAAATAGTTCACTTATCCTTTTATGTCTTATGATTAAGTAAAATCCTATTTATTTAATTAACCCAATTACCATTTCCTAATTCTCCTATCTATTAGATAAACACATTTGTTTATTTTATAAATTTCTAAATCTTTTTCTTACTTATCCAACCAATCACATGGATCGACTCTCAAATTTTAGGCATGTGACACTTGTCACATGTCTCTTCATTTTAATTTTAAAATTATTGAATTCAATATCCTCTACTCACTAGTCCACCTCAACCAATCATCTATATTGTATCTTAATCTCCTTTATTCCCACCCACTATTTATCTACTCTATCCTAGCCCTTGATTCTCATGATTTTTCTAAACAAGATCTTTTCTCCTCACATTTGATCTCCTATTGCTTGTGTCTACTTAACAAACTCTAATGATTTTTTTAACTTCATGCTTGTGTGATCTTTCATACTTGAACCCTTGGAGAATTTATTCCCTAGCATACTTGAGAGACCATAGCTTCTATATGACTACCATATTTACATATCCCTATCATACCCATTATCATTACCCTTGATCAATAAACCATTTTTATCCTCTCATAGCCTTTTATGTGTGTGCTAAAAAATTAAGAGCATGGACATTCCATCCACAAAAGATCTTGAAGATATAAGAATAACTAAATGAAGCATTTCATGAACACCTATCTTCTTTGTATTGTGTTTACATTTTTTTAATTGATGTTTTCGTAAAGAAGTGTTATGATGTTATGCTCATTAAATAGGTTTTGAACTCCTTGTTTATGGTTAGGCTAGATTAGGTTTCTAATTTTTTGTTGTCCAATTTTATTCATCATCAATTCATATGAAGATTGAACATAAAATGAGAAAAAAAAGTTCTAAGGTATGAAAATTATTAGTAGATAGGTTATTACAAGGAGAAACCACCACCAAATTTGTGTTATCAAATAAAAAATTAGGTCTCCCTAAATCGGATCCTCTTGTCATACAAACAATATATATTTTCTCAGAATTAATATTTATGGGTTTTCATTAAATTAATTTTGTTGATTTAAACCCACACTTCTTAGTCAAGGATCTAGTTTTCCATAGTGGATTTGGTGAGGGACTTTATCTTAGCATACTTATGGTTTGCAGGGTCCTCATGTATGAGGTATCTTATTTTTTTCATTTATATAATATTAAGTAGAAAGTTATTTGTTTTTTGTTAGGCTAGTAGGGATTGAAGGGCCTTGATCCCTTTAGATATAAAGATTAAAAATTTATCTATGAGCATCCAAGGTGTAATAGAAACCTTGCATCAACCAAAAAAATTGACTTATTTTTCAATAAGGATATCTTTGGGGAGGGTTTCTATTTTTGGAAATTTTACTATTTTAGTAAGTTGTCTATTTTAGCATATATTGTTCCATTCTTTTCATTGTTCTATTCTTGTAAATCTTCTATAACAAACAATACTACCCAAGAGATGTTCTAAAAAGGTTTTTGGAAGGAACCCATAACCTTTAACGGATTACACAAGGACCCACATTCTTCAAGGTTTTCATGAGGACCTTTAACATTATAGGATTTTTTAAAGGATTATAAACCTTCATAATCAATCTATATAGGAAAATACAAGGATGGAAACCTAACAATACCACCTCGGAATCTCATAAAAAACTAAATGTTTAGATCAGAGGGAACTTTTCCAAGTTCCTCAAAACTTCACTATCTATTTTTAATTGGCACCCTATGCATTTAAACTAAATCTTGAAATTAATTTCTAGATCATCTTCTCAATTGCAAAATTACTCACCCCTTTCATAGTTGATGACCTCATCTCAATAGGTATAATAGAGAAGAAGACACAGAAATTAGGAAACTAAATAAGATTCATGTGTATATCGAAGTAGGAATGGTTAAGAGAGTAAAACATAGTGGAAATATCACCCCCCTACCCCAGATAGATCCCTACGTCAATAGGAGAAGTCCCCATCTTTATGTGTGTGTGTGTGTGTGTGTGTGTGAGAGAGAGAGAGAGAGAGAGAGAGAGAGAGAGAGAGAGAGAGAGAGAGAGAGAGAGAGAGAGAGAGAGAGAGAGAGAGAGAGAGAGAGAGAGAGAGCATAATGTACCAATACTAAAACCTAGACATAATAAAAAACCCCACCTCTACAAGGTTTTATTGCACCTCCATAGAAGCCATAAAAGAAGTAGCCCATAATAAGTAACTTGAAACTTGAAACTTCACTACATATAGCTCCAAAACAAGGGATCCATTAGCATCATAAACTAGAATCTATAACACACCATCTCTATCCAACTCAAAAGCATCCCCTACATCAAGAGAGGGACCAATATTTATTTAAAAAAATAAGCAGTAAAACCTTTCCAAGTACTCTATTTGCAAAGAACTCCAAATGACTTCATCACCATCCCATATTGGTGAACCTCAAAAGGAATATACCTCATCGAAATTGCACAGGAGAATGCATAGTAGAAGTAGATGGAAACACATGAGTTTCCTAAATCCAAGACATATTTATGACCTTGAAGAGAACCATCAATAGGAAGCAAATCAACCCTTCTACCCTAATAACTACCAGTGTACTAGCAGGTTATAGGAACCCTCTCCACAAGAAGGGGGAAACATCCTCAAAAGAGGGAGCAACCTAGAACCCATATCTTCTAAAATGACAAAATATTGTAACTTGGCACCCAAAAACCTATGCAAATTTATAATCTCTCCTTTCACAAATAAGACCTAGAAATGAAAAAATCCCAAGTCAAATAAAGCCCTATATTTACCATTATTCCCACTCTTCTTTTCTTTATCCCATTTCCATATAAATGTTCTACAAATAACTCTGCATATAAATATAGTGATAGAAATTAAAAAAAGGAACATATGACACCCTAGATAAATTCATATAAAAATCTCTGACCAAATCAAGAAAAAGAGTAGATCGAGTAGCTCCCATCCCCCTACCTTTACAATAACACTAAAAAACATCCATAACCCCTATGGGAGTAGGTGGGGAAGCCCTTTTTCCAACATTGAGAATAATAAAACAATCATTCCCACCGAAGGCCATTAGTCATAATCTATAGTGGCACCCAAACCATGAAGTAGAGATGGGGCTTCACCATTCACCATTTAATCCATGAGGAAAATAGCCAGTATCAACCAAATATTCATAATAAGTAAGCTTAGTACATAGGATTGTTCCCAAGACCCACCTCTCATTCCTTCTTTCATCTTTCTTAGATATCAACCACATCTTAGAAGGTAATCTCATGATGCAAGACAATACTAGATATTATTCCTATATGTAGATCACATTCCGAACTAGACTAGCATCATACCCTTGTGCCTTGACCAGACCCACATGTTCACTAGAAGCCATCGAAGCCACTAGAATAATCATCCATCTATGTCAAGAAACATAGAGGAAATTACCAATCCTAGCATCCCATGAAGATATTTCCTGAACTGGGTCATCATATTCATCCTCCGATTCACCTCTCTCCACTGCATATATAGATACCCTAGGTTCTTTTCACCTTCTCCCACTTCTTCTCTCCATCAAAGGAAGGATATGGATTTTTTTTACTTACAATATTATAAAACTTTTTTCTGTGTAGGTATGATATTTAGACCACTGGATATGTGCAGGATCATGGTATGCCAAACTAGGCCCTTAAGTGGCAATGAAAATTTAGAAAATTAGGTTTAGGCAAGTTGACATAAAAATTTGAACAAGTTATAAATATTATATAAAAAATATGCAAGAAGAGAATTTTTATAAAATTGAATTTAGTTTCTAAGATACTAGGCACTTTTTGAGAAACAATTGTTCTATTTGTTGAAAATTTTAAATTTCAATCTAGTAGTATGAAAATTTCAGGAAAAAATAAGAAGTAGATGTATGTCTGACTACCTTAACCACAATAAAATGATAATTTTTTTTTACAAGATTCTAGTTATAAGTAGTAGACTCATGTCCGGATGTGACACATAGTTTTTTGTAATATTTTTCCAAGTAAATAATTAATTATGATTTTTCTTCTACAACTTTTCCAGAATACAAACACTCTTGTCTGACCACATTAACTTAGTCTAAAATTTATCAAATTGAATTTTTTTTTAATTTTTTATTGTAGTAGGAAAAGCATAGAATGTGACACATGTTTTGGATTTCAAAAATGTTATAGAGGTTGAAAGTTATAGCTATTTTTCAATAAGTATATCAATCAGGACTAGAAAGATAACAAGTAGGTGTATGTCTGACCACATTAAACAAAACTAACTAATAATATTTTTTTATAAGATTCTAGATAAAAGTAGTAGACTCATTTCCAGATGTGATGTATGTTTTTGGTATTTTTTTCCCAAGTAAATAATTAATAATGATTTTTCTGCTACAATTTTCCTGAATATAAAAACTCTCATGTCTAACCACCTTAACCTAGTCTAAACCTCATCAAATTGAAAGAATTGTTTATTATTAATGTATTAGGTGAAGCATAGAATGTGATTTATATTTCATATTTCAAAAATTTTATGTTGTTTGAAAGTTATAGTTATTGTTCAAAGAGTCTATCATTGAGGACTTCTTTTTTAGATCACAACTTTTTGGCATACCATGATCTTGCGCATACCCCACTATCTTGTACATATTTTATCATTATCAAAATATGGATTCAAAAGTCTTGTTTATCTTCATAATAGAATTATGGGATTTATTAAGTTTTTTAGTGTATATAAGGAGACCAAGTCTCATGATTCTCGCACTCATGGTGTAAAAATTTGTGGCCATTAGCACTTGGGAATCTTAGTAATCCCTAGAGACTATTAAAATCCTCTACCAAAAGTGACTCTGTGTAAAAGAGAAGAGAAATCAAATTCATATACACAAAAAATTAAAAAAAGAAAGGTAATGGTTGATGGAATGGTTACCTATGAGAATTCAAACTCATCAAAAGGATTACAAATGCATGCTCATTTTCTAGTATATTGTAGTTTGGCCATAAGTCATGAATGTGAAAGTATAATGGCTTCCCCATGCGAGGATAAAAAAATCCTCTTCTCTCATCCCTATTTATCCTAGACCACATCATTGATCAATCATCAATCTAAATTTATTCATCCTAGACCCAAAATATATTTAAAATAAAACAAAAAAAAAGGAGACGATAAATTTTTCCTCCACCATTTCTCTTAATGCCTACTACATGTCGTAATAGAAATAGAAAGACTTGTTCATTGTAACAACCAAATATTGAAATAAAAGCACTACAAGTATGAGCAGATGTGCAAATGAATTCTTTAAATTTATTTTAAACCCTTTACAATGTTGATTTGCTTTGTATAAAATTTTGTGAGGATTGATGAACAAGCATGTCTTTTACTTATTACTTAATGATGTACAATATAATTTTTTTTAATGTAATAAATACAATCTCATTCAATTTTTCTTGGAATACAATTATTCAAAATTTGGTAGCATCGATAATGATCCCTCTTCTCATTCTTATTGATAGATCAAGTTTTGTACACATCTCTAAAAGAAGTGATTTACCATTTCTTCTTTAAGAAAACCAAGTGGAGTTTCACATTAAGGTTAATGCACCGAGCATACCCTACAAATCAGATCAATGTATTAGGTATATGCTTTAAAAATTGGTTTATTATTCCATATATTTTTAGTTTTCTATAATATAATAGGAAATCCACCTAGATTCTTTTGTTGAACAACTTTTTAATTTCAAAATAGAGTCTCTTTGACTATACTACACACTAATTTTTACTATGAAACATAGACATTTTATTTGTGTTCTTAGGTAGGTTTGACATAAAATACAAGTCTAAAAAATATTTGTATTCGTAGTAAAATCTTAATTTATTTTTAATTTTTATTTTATTTGTATTTATACTTTAATATCAAATCTTAATCTATTTTTTATTTAAATTATGCTTGTGTTTTTCATTACGTAAAATAGGTTTTACAAGGTTCTTGAAGCCCAATACATCTTATAATAAATCATTAAAAAGTTCAAGTCTTAATATAATAGAAACAAAAAGATGAAATAGGCCACATACAGGCTGAGAGAAAAACCACCACATAAACAAAATAGTCAAAACAAGAAAAAATAGAGACAAAATAGAAGTACTAGGAAGAAAAGTCAGGAGAGATTCATGAGCATAGTGGCCACATTGGTCTCTAGAAGATCCATCTTCTCTATCATGTCCTTGATCTTTTGGATATCATTGGTGTCTTCTTCATCCTTTTTCTTCTTAGATCTAGCCCTTGTTCTCTTATCAGGTCCTTCATTGGGCTTCTCCTTTTTTTCCTCTTTCATTATCTATACTTCTATCACATCCGACCTTTCTTCCATTTTTTTAATGAGCAGCTTGATGTGCTCATTTGAAGCCTTTAAGAGGTTGAAGTTCTTCCCTACTATGCCTTTAAGATGATTAATACAAATTTTGTGCAACACGTTGATTTTCCCTATTCTATAAAGACATGCATTATGCACTTAAAGACATTATAATGAAATTGGAAAATTTTAGAGAATTTAATTCAAAACTTAATAACATTAGAAGAATAAAATATATACCATTATCATATAGTCCATTTACATATTTATAAATAATGCCATTCATCCTCCTCACTAGACATTCCAATCTACATTATAGAAAACATTATAAAAAGGATCGATAATTATACCAGGGTACCATGGAATAATTATAACGAAAAATCTAGACCAATAATACCTATATTGTTGGTAGTTGTTGGAAAATACTACTCACAATGGCATGGGCTAGTACCATACACAAATACTAAGGTTTAACATTGTAAAAAAATTAACATACAAGGATTGACATTTATAGATATTATACTTTGAGTAGTACTTTAAAATGAAAAACAATCCATACACAATTATTAGGAAAAAAGAGGTAGCTTCATTATGAAAATTGCCTCTCTAAATAAATAAGCTAGGTAGTTATGATTCAAATATCTTTCACACTTTCTTTAATTATTCATGATGAATGAATTTTAATTTTATAAAATTTCATATTGGAGGAAAAACTTATATACAAGATATTGATGCTGACCCTTAAATGATTTTTATTACATATTGTTCAATTATATACAATAAATAAATGTAAAACTCTCTAACTTTCATTTTCCTTAAATGACATGTAAGATTATCTTCAAAAAAAGGAGACAACTTGACAACAAACATAAAATGTATTTAATATAATCAATTTATGAAATTAATCATTTTCATAAACTATAAATAATATTTTATATTAAGAGATATTTTATACAATATGTAATTCCAAATTAATTTACATTTATTAATAATTTTATATTTATAAACCTAATTATCATACCTCATCTTAGTACACATCCTAATTCAATATTTAAATAGATAAAATGCAACACAAGTGCAACATCAAGCAAAGAAAATGAACTCATTCAACATAATCTTAGAAGAAAAAAACACTCGCAATGAGGGGGAGTGGGGACATCGTCATTGAACTGAAAGTCCTATTCTGCACAAATATTCCACACGACCAAGTCACATACGGTGGCGACTGTTCTAGTGTAAGAAAAATTTTACCACAAAATACAACACAGAACTAAACTACTGAGCCCAATCCCACAAATGCAAGTTATGTTCATTTCCAGCCATGAATATTTACGGAATTAAAATAGCTTCAATTTCCTTATAGTTATATTGTCTTGTTTAATTCTACTTTTTCAATTTTATTTGCATCAACATTTCAGATCATACTGAATAATCCATCATCAAGATTTTCTTCAATCCCGATGATGAATCATTGAGTATGATAAATCCTGATGATGGATCATTGAGTATGATCTAAAATATTGATACAAATAAAATTGACACAAAAGAATATAAAACACACAATATAAATATAATATATATTTTAGAATGTCAGAATATAATAAAATTCTTATAATATATTAGATAATATATTTTATATTATATTATTTAATTATATTTTATATATTTCTATATTACTTTTTTATATTATATTCATGTTTTATACTATATATTTTTTATTTTATAAAATTATATAAGATATATAAATTTATAATAATAACAATTAATAGAAAATAATAAAACAAATTTACATTTTTGGGCCATATAAATGATGAAAAGCTTACCATAATTTTTGTATGTGACTGTCTTCAAATCTGTAGAGCTATGAAAAGAGTTATTGGTTTTGATATTCTATTTCCTCTGTGTAAACGCAAAATTTTCCCCTCCCAAGTGTTATTGATTTTCCTATCTACTATTTTTTATTTACTATAGTCCCCTTTCCTTCTAGATTTTATTGACAGCCGACATGTAAAACCAGAGTTTTTGATTAATAAAAATCTTCATAGGGCTGTCCAAAAATATGATTTATGGGGGTGGGTGTTTCTCTAATTGGAGGCTTATTTCACCACCATGCATTTCTGAATAATCATGGGATTTATATGATTTATGAGAATATTAAAAAGGCTCTTGAATGATAATATTTTTGATTGGTCAAATTTGCATTGCATCAATTTGGAAGATTTCTGGGGTAGAATTGTTTAAATGGAGTTCACTTGATTGTTTATGCTCTTCTAAACCTTTTGGAATATGATCTAGTGCATTGTTATGCTAATATGGAAATGTCGAAACAGTTAGTGATTTCTTCTCCCCTTCCAAACCAAATCCCTAATCTTAATAGAGTTTTTATTGGTGACTCCAATGAATGTGGAAGCTTCAGCTAAGTGTGGTAGGCTCCATCTTAGCGCATATGGAGGAATAGTTTTTTCTTCTTTTCATTCCATCTTGTAGGATTTTTGCATCTTTTTTCCAGGGTTTACCTTATTATGGAATCACTAGTGGATAGCCTTTTTTATCTATTGGCTTGCTGACTATTGTAGTGAATGTTGAGGACTACCTGATCTATCAGGAAGGAAACTGATCGACGACCATGTTTTAAAATAGAACCAGGTGGCCATTGGAGCCTAAATTTGAATCTTTCTATAAGGTTCTATGTCAATTTTTTGTTGTGAATCGTGAATGACAAGAGGGTAGCTTGGAATTGATTTTTTTTAGGATAATTGCAGGTAGAAAATATCAGGAAGATTAGATTTGACCTTTCATGGTGAACTTGACTTATAGAGATAAAGTCATGGTGGTGGCATGAGGTTTTCAACTTGTAGCAAAGTATATGAATCAAGGTGGCTTATCTATAGATAGTTACGATGATGGGATAGACATGCAGGTATATATTTGATCAACTAGGATATTTTGAGGAGGCATTTATGATTAGAAGGGATAGAGTTGGGGTTTCTATTATTCTATGAAAAATCTATGTAACCCTAATCAATTTTTTTTTACTCCGACCTGCGTGTGAAAGGGAGATGTATATATTAGTCATTTGGAACTTTTAGATCTTAGAGTTTACAATTGAAAAAGAGAGTTTTTCCTTTCTTAGGAGTTATTTGTGGCATTTGTTCTGCCCTCGAGCTCTTACAGTTTGTAATCTTTCATTGATTTATCAAATTCAATAGAGGCTTTCTATGGCATCTTCTCTATCCTCAAGTCTTTCCCTTGTTTGTATTTCTCTTATTGAATATGATATACTAGCCTTGTTAGAAAAATCTTGGAGTTCCAAAACCCTCATTTCTTTCAATTTATTTGTGTGCTATTGTGTTTGATCTGATTTAGATAGTTTTGTGGATTTTTTTCATCCCCTAGCAATCTTGTCTCATTCCTGTGCCCTTTTGCTGAAGAGAACATTTGCTTGTAGGTCATAGTCCATGTCTTTTGTTCAGACCTCTTTGTGAAAAACTTATGCAAGCATGTTTAGAAGGATCATGTTCTATTAGATCTTAGAACTTTCATGCTAATTTGGTCAATATATTATGTTCATTTCATTTCAATGTATCACCTAGTAGGATAGTTTTATTGTCAATTATTTCTCTTTCATACATTCCTTCTATCCCTTTTCCCTCAAGAGTTTACTTTCCAATCAAAAAAATAAAATTAAGGTGATTATCCAAGAGGAACCAGCCTAGAATCTGGAGGTCTCATCTCAATTAGCATAAGTCCTACAACCTGGAGATGATACCCATGTTATACTAGGTTATCAAGACTAAGAGAGCTTGAAAAGGGTGCAAAACTTAGTGTATAACAATTTTGGCATGCCCGGTGGGACCACATAAAGAAGTTTATCTACAAAGATTATGCTCTCTTTGATATATTGATTGCATAACTATTATACACTAAGTTTTCACCCTTGCTTCAAGTTCTCTTGGTCTTGATAACTTAGTATAACATGGGAATCATCTCCAGGTTGTGGGACCTATGCTAACTAAGATGAGACCTCCAGGTTCTAGGCTGGTTCCTCTTGGATAATCACCTTAATTTACTTCTTGACATGAAAGTAAACTCTTGAGGGGAAAAGGGATAGAACGAATGCTTTGAAAGGGAAATGAGTTGAAAGAAAAGTACCTACTAGGTGATACACTGAAAAGATGGTTTGAATCACAGTATAGAGGATGAATTTAATGAATAAACTTAGGTCTAGGAGGTCACAACTCACTGAATAGGCTTGCATCAATATTTCATAGAAGGGTCTATAATAGAAAGAGGCTATTTAGGGAAAGAAATAATTTCAAAAACAATAGCATTCCTAAGAATGTAGGCACAATTTACAACCTGCAAACAAACATTCACCTCTCCAACTTGTTATAGGAATGAGACAGATTGTCAGGGGGTTGAGGTATACCCATGAGAGCATTCAAATCAAATCACCCACAAGAATACAATAAAATTTTAGAAAGAGAAAGGGAACAAGAACCCTAAGATATCACAAAAAACATACATATACTTCAATTCAATCAGAGAGAATTTAGAAAAGGAAGCATAGGGATAGAAAAGATGTCACAAAATACCTCTGCAATATCTAAATAATCAATGGGAGATTATAGAATGTAGAAAACCAAAGGGCAGAGAAAATGCCATGGTTAGCTTTCTAAGAAAGAGACTTTCTTCTTTACAAAATGTGAACTCTGAGCTCTAAAAGCTCTCAAAAAACAATATATACATCTCCTATTTTGCACGCAGGTAGGAGTTAAAACCTAACTAGGGTTACATAGATTTTAATTAGAATAATCACAAACTATAACTCTGTCAAGTCTGATCATAAATGCATATTTGAAATATCTCAACCGTTTAGACTATTTTATTGTGTGCCCATCCCTATACTGTATTTGCCTATAGACAAGCAACCTTGATTCATCAACCTCTAGCACAAACTCAAGCATGCCATGAATGCTCAAATGGTACTTCTCAGGAAACAAGAATCAACCCAAGATAGCTATTTAGACCTCCTCATCATCCTCTCAATTGCAATCATCCTGGAAACATAAATTCTTCAGCTACCTTGTTTACAAAATGGCTTTCTATGAGAAACAATGGTGAAAACCCTGCAGATAGATTTGAATTTGAATAAAATGGCTAGCAGGCCCAATGTTAAAACATAGCCATTGATATCACTCCTTCCCTGCAAATTGGACAGTCCTCTATGCTCTTCATAATAGTCAAAAAACCCTTGAAAAGTCTTCGGCCTCATCTTCAATTCCTCGGCGAATGAAAATAAAACACATTAGCAATGAATCAACAAATTGGACCCGCTCGTTCTCGACAAACTTAACCTTTTGTCCATTCAGTGAACATGTGACTGAAAGAACTTCTAAGTCACAAGATACTTTGTTTTAACCTCAGTCTGGTCAAGCGATTCAGTGAAAAAAGCATTTCACTGAATCACTGAGTCTTTTCTTAACCCTCGGTTGTATTTCGTGAATGCACAAAAACTTTATTCACTAGTTTGCTAGATCTTTTGGAGCTTCGCTATTTTATTTGGAGACCTAGTGAATACATTCATCATGTATTCGCTAAAAAACTTAGAACCCTGCTAGATCATTTTGTGAATGAACATATAGAACCTTATTGGAGCCGCTAAACTTCAAACCACAAAAATGACACCGTCGTCAAATCTCTGAGAAAATTGATAACCCTGGGCCCACCTGAAAACCTGCTGCATGTCAACACAACATTTGCTATTTCTGCTTGGTCACCTTTGACATAGGACCCACTACCCACCGGTATCTAATTGGATGGCGGGCGCAAGATCGCATGTGGGAAGAATATTCCATGCGATCATGCGCCGACCGTTTGATCACAAACTCTGACACAGGACCCCTCTGACAAGCTCCAACTCATTATCATGTAGACCAATGAGAAGCTACCATTTGTGTACACGTAGCAATGGACCCACCTATTTAAAAGGTTACGTCACAAAGGAGAATCAATAGTTGTCATAAGATCACAAGCCTCTGATAGACCCTATGCAAACTTATGCCAACCGCTGGATTGAAATGGTGTTAGAGAGCCAAGCCCAGGAAATATAAAGGCTGAAAACATTAGGAAAAAATTAAGCACTGGGACTTAGGAAATATTAAAGACCGTCAGGTGTGACAAAAAATTATAAAGCACATGCATTATGAGATTTTTAAGTGGCCTGAAAAGTAACACAAAAATAGATTTAAAACTAGGGCACACTAGGGTTTTCTACTCAAATGGCTAGATCATGAATTTTGCCTAGGTTTTTAGCCAGGAAGGTGGAAAAAATTCTACAGAGGCCTGGAGAAAAATGTTATAGCCATGGAAATTTTAACTTGTGCTAACACAAGGAAAATTGGGTAACATTTTGGCAATTTCTGCTAGATGTCAACCTGCTAGACATGGAAACCAGTGGCCTTGAAGCAATCCATTGAGCATGGGGTCTATTCTCAAGAAAAAAATTTTTGATAGAAGGATAGAAATAGAATCAAAAGGATAAACTTGTGCATAGGCACTTCTTGAAAAGCAAGAAAATAACCTAGCAAAGAGGGAAAGAAAGCAGGAAACATATTTATAGAGATTTACAAGGAGGGATTAACCTCAAAGGAGGGCTTTAGGTGGAATCCATTCACTAATATAGGAAAGGCATCTCCATCAAGATTTGATAGCTAAAAAGCATTAGGCCCCTTGCATTCTATAATAACAAATGGTCCACCCCAGAATGAATCAAATTTTGTATGTCTGCCAGGTTTGGATCTGAATTCATCCTACTTGAGAACTACATCTCCAACTTTGAAGTTCCTGATCCTGGCTCTTTTATCAAAACTCTTCTTTGTCTGAATCTGATGAAATTCCATATCTTTCATGGATGTATCTCTGAGTTCTTCTAACTCCATGAGCTGAGCATACCTAGTCTGTAGAGGATCTCCTTCTTCAAATAAAACATATTGAGTAGCCAAGTCCAAAGTTGGCAATTCAGTTGAAATGGACAACTTAGCCTCTCTACCATACACTAACACATAAGGAGAATTTCCAATGATCTTCTTTGGGGTAATCTTGTCTAACCATAAGGTATATTTCAATTTAGTATGCCAATCTCTCTGATTATCCTATAGGGTCTTCTTGATTATCCTAATCAAGTTCTTGTTTGTTGATTCTACTAAGCCATTGCCCTGAGGGTCATAGTTTGAGCTTGTATTCAAATAAATACCATTTTTGACTGCCCATTCTAAGACTTTGAGGCCTATGAATGCTAATGCATTATTTGATACTATGGAGTCTGGAGTGCCAAATCTGTGAATTATATCATCATAAAAACTTAATACAACACTCTCATTTGATTATTTTAAGGAAATTGCCTCTGTCCATCTAGTGAAATAATTTGTTGCAGTGATTATCCACTTGTGTCCTCCACTAGATGGAGGATTGATCATGCCAATGAAGTCTATACCCCATTTCATGAAAGGTTGCTCTGTTCTGATTGGCTAAAGGGGCAGGGCTACAAGCCTTTCCTTTCCTACAAAAATGGAACACTTGGTGCATTTTCTCACATAATCATGACTATCCTTGAAGATAGATGGACAATAGTATCCAGCCCTCATGATTTTAAAAGTAGTAGTCCTAGGAGAAAAGTGACCTCCAGAAGGTCCATCATGAAATTCAAATAGGACATTGGCTATCTTTTCAGAATCAATGCATCTTAAAAGGACACCATTGTGATCCTTTCTAAAGAGAACTTCATCTATCAGCACAAAAGGAACAAATTGTAATCTATAATATCTTATTTTTGCTAAATCCAAACCTGCAGGGCATTGTCCTATTTTCAAGTAATGAATCATGTTGGGCAACCAACTTGATGCTTGGGAATGTTCTTCTGTAGAATGCACAACCAAAGATGCATCCATTTGCTCTGATTTCTTTGAACTTTCATCTCTTGCTAAATGTTCACAAAGACCTCTTCCTCTAACCATCTTGGTAGTCTAAATATCAATATCGTATTCCATCACTTTGGTAATCCAACTAGCTCTTTTTTCATTTAGGTCCTTGGAAACCAAAAATTCTTTGACACTTGGATGAGTAACTTTCAAGTGTACCTTGCTATGGGTCAATAGATATCTAAACTTCTTAAGGCTCTTCACCACCGCAAGTACATGTTTCTCCACAAAAGAGTATCTTTGCTCATACTCTTCTAGACCTTTGCTAAAGAAAGCAATAGGCTGCTCCAATCCATCTAAATTTTCTTGAGTCAACATAGTAGATATAGCATCATGTCCTCCATAGGCATAAAGGATAAAATTCCTTACTGAAATTTGGGTTTAACAGGGCAGGAGCTTCTATCAAGGTCTCTTTGATAGCTTGGAAATTGGTTTTTCCTTCTTTAGTCCAGCTGAAAGTTGAACTCTTCTTTAACATGGTTGTCAAATGCTTCAATAAATCTGCAATATTAGGTAGGAAATGCCTAACAAAGTTAATCTTTCCTATCAAAGATTGGAGACTTTTCTTATGATGTAGCAAGGGTAGTTCTAAGATAGCTACAATTCTCTCAGGATCCACTGTAATTCCTTTCTTGGATACTACATATCCCAACAATTTTCCTTCATGAATTGCAAACACACATTTCTTGGGATTAAGAGATATCCCAAACTCTCTACACCTTTCAAAGATCTTCCTCAGATGATTGATATGGTCTACTGCATGTTTAGAATAGATAGTTATGTCATCTAAGTAGACCAGTACAAACTTGTACATATGGTTTTTAAAGGCCATATCCATTGCCTTTTGAAAAGTAGCACCTACATTTGACAAACCAAAGGGCATCTTTTGATATGCCATGGTTCCCCACTTGGTTGTAAATGTAGTCTTATATTGATCCTCTTCATTAACTAAGATCTGATTGTATCTTGAATAGCCATCCAATAATGAAAATCTCTCGAATCCAGAGACACATTGTAAGATTTTCTGCATAGAGGGTAATGGATGGCAGTCTTTTAAGGAGGCCCTGTTAAGATCCTTGAAGTCGACACATAACCTCAACTCCCCATTCTTCTTTCTGATAGGAACAAGGTTGGAAACCCAACTAGTATGCTTAATGGGGTAGATGATACCACTTTCTATCAGCTTGAGTACTTCTCTATGCATAAGTGGCTCAAGCTTGGGATTAACAGGCCTTTGCTTTTGCCTTACTGGTTTGGCATTAGGTTCTAATTCAATAGTGTGTTGAGCAAGGGCTGGATTAAAACCTTTAAGGTCTTCATATTGCCATGCAAAACAATCACTGAATTCACTGAATAATTGGGTGTAAACATGCCTTTCTAAATCAGTGTTTACCTTTCCAAATTGTAAACTCTTACCTGGCCCCAACTCTAATTCAACACAATATTCTTGTTGAACTACCAGGCCAGCTTTATTCTTCTTAACTTGATTATCCTTGTTGAAGACAGCTTCTAAGGTGACAAGACCTTTAGGAATCTTATTAGATTTAAGTTTTATCACTTGATCACCATAGTTCTATGATAATCTATCTTGATTATGCCTTGAAAAAACATCTTCTTCAAACAAGAACTACAAAATTTGTTCATCATTGTCAAACACCTGCCAATTGACATCATTATCAGGAATAGAGGGTCTGAAAATCACTTTGATATGATGTTGATCTATTTCTTTTGAAATGCTATTGGGAATATCATACTGAGATCCAATAGCAGCTAATCTATCTGCATTTTGATTTAGCTTCCTAGGGATAGCAACAATATTGAAAGCACAAAAATCTTCAATTGCATCCCAATCTCTATGTTTGTGTGCTTTCAAGGTGTCATTTTTGGTTGCACTTATCCCTCTTACTTGGCTAACAACTAACTCACTATCACCATAAACTTTTAAGGCCTTGAGCCCTCTTTTTCTAGCCCACTCTAGTCCATTCACTAGGCTTTCATATTCTGTAGTGTTGCTAGTGCAGGAGAAACTGAATCTGAAAGCTATGTAGTACCTTTCTCCTTTTGGGGACACTAACATAGCACCACCACCAAAACCATGTCTACTTCTAGCACCATCAAGAAATAGTTCCCAAACCTGATTGCTCTGATCCTCTTAATCAATGTCTTCCTTGAGAAGGTTTGGCTCTATGGATCCACTCTCTTGTATTAAATAACTTCCCAAACCAAAATCCCAAATAATATTTTCTTGGGCCTCTGAAGCTCTTTCATCTAGTAAAATATCAAGGATATTCTCTATCTTAGTGTCTGCTTCTCCAATGGTTTGGAAGTCATTGTCATCAAATATAGGGCAGTTTACATTGATGGTATTGGACACATATGGTTCTATATGATGTGCTGCCAATGGTTCTGATTTAATGGTGACCTTGGTCCCATATCTTGTGTGGAATGGCATGTGAGACCAATCAGAAGAAAGGTAGCCTCCTATTTTGGTTGTAAACTCCCTTGACAAACATATAGCAAATAGTGTAGGGAGATCTATGATATATATATAAAGGAGGATGGAGAAATTAGGACTAGCATGAAGGATCAGACTAGTATCCTTAGCCACACCTATAGTATTAATTGAGGATCCATCAAGTTGTGTGACCTTATTTTGGAAGGGTTCATATTTTAGTCCTAATTGGTCAGCCACTTTCTTGGGCATTACAGTGCTAGTAGCTCTACTATCTACCATACAATTATGTACTAAAGATTTTCCAATGATTAAAGATACATAAAAGGGAGGTGATTTTGAGTTCCTACCTTGAATGGAATTGGCCTTGGAGTTACTACTTGGAGTCTCCTTTTCTTGATCAGTGTTAACCAACATTGGCTTTGTAGCTTCTTTTGTAGGTTGAGGAGTTGTTGCTTCAGTCATGGCCTTCTTCAAAATTTCAGACTGTCTTAGAATAGCCAAAGAGTCCCACATAGACATGGTGACATCACCTTCTTCATGTTGTCTACAATGTTGAAAGGTGTCACGGTGTGTACTCTTTGTTGTGCTTTTACTATGATGGGATCCACTTCTTTGGAATGTTGGCCTTCTTTTCTTTTAATGGCAGGAGTCTTCTTGAATGTGGTGGGAGTAGCTTGTTGCACTGGTTTGCAGATGTAGTAGCCTTAGTACCAGAGTTTTCTCACTCCATATCTTAAGCTCTTCTTTTTGCCCTTGTATTAGTAGCAATAGAAAATTCATCATTGACTCCATTGAAGTCTGGCTGCTCCCAATTGAAAAGAGCAGTCTCATTTTCTTGTGGTACTTGTTGAGGCACTGATCCACTGGATGAGGCCTCTGATTGAGCATGTGAGGCATTTTGAACCATTAGAGCTTGGTTCATCCATCCATTTGAACATGTAGCCTGATTGTGAGGCTGATTAAAAGGAAAACACCATTCATTATCCATAGCCATATTGTTATGACTAGGGACCATATCCCTAACCAGATTTGCAGAATTGAGAGGTGCAGGGTTATATGGTTTGAATGGTCTTTAATTAAAAAAATTTCTTTGTCCTTGACAACCTCTTTGGTATGGTGGCCTATTTTGCTGATAAGGCTATCCTTGATTATGATATTGTTGATTAGGACCTTGGCCTTGTGCCTGAAAGGGTGGTCTGATTCCTTAACCTTGCTTCTTTAGATTTGTAACCTCTTTAGTCAAAGTCTACAAAAAATTTGTCATTTCTTGCTTATTGCTTTCTTTACTATTCTTTATTTCTTGTAACTCTTGATACAAACTTGCTCTTAGCTCTTGACCACTAGTACTAGCTTGGGGTACTAATATGGTGGGAATAGGGGTAAATCAAGGTACTTGTGCAGGTGCAATGGGTTGAAGGCTAGGAAAAATGGGTATGGATGGCCTTCTAGCTATCATGCCTACTTGGATTAAACAATTTTCAGCCCTGACAACTATGTCAAAGGCTTGGGGTAAAGAGGTACCACCCATAGATTGGATCACGATAGAGATTTGACCATTCAAACTTTGCAAGTAGTATAGGAAAGCATGGTCAGCTGATGGCCTTACAGAGACTGGAATCCTATTCCATGTCTTGAAGAACCTACTATTATAATCTGTCATTTTCTCTTGAGGGTCTCTTTTAATGGTTGTCAATTGTTCTACTAGAGACAAGTTATCTAATTTATCCTCAAAATGTTTACTTAATGTATCCCCTAATGCATCCCATGAATTAATAGAACCAACAACTAGAGTTCTAAACCATTCAAGAGCCTTACCTTTTAGAGAGGCTGCTAATAATTTGGTGGCCACATCTTCTTGAGTTATGTTGTGTATGTTGTAGATAGTAGTCACATCTCTTATGTGTTCAAAAGCAGTTGTTTACCCTTCACCTATGAAATCAGGTAGACTCTTTAGTGCCACCAAGGTCACATCATGATGTTGAGGAAAGACTAATGGACTTCCCTAGTTGAAAGGTGCAAATGAAAACTCTCTAGCCATTGTAGGAGCTGAAATTTGAAGATTGACAACTATGTGAGTTGTATTTGATGCTGAATTTGAATCTTCTTCTAGATCTTTGGTTAGAGATCTGCCTCTTCCTCTGAGATTAAAGGGAAAAGGTATCCTTTCTGAAGTATCAGGTGGTTTATATTGAACTCTCCTTGTAGGGGATGTTCTTTGAGTTGACCTACCCTTGTAGCTCCTTTTTGAGGGCAACTCTAAAAATTCAGTAGGCTTTGGGCTCTTAGTCTCAATCTTTCTCATAAACTTTGAACAAGTTTAGCTCTGAATCTATGAAATCAATGGAGTTGCTAGATATACTTGATAGAAAACTTCTAAAAGTTAGTATTATGCAATTTGTATATTAGAGATAACATAACTTTCAAACAATGAAAATCTTTTGGAGTCCCATAGGGCGTGCTAGAAATGTTATACACTGGCACCAAGGTGGGCTATCCTTGAGCTTAAGTATGTACTGATAGTCCTTGAGTATTGAACTTCTTTAATCCTTTTGTAGATGAACCAACATGAGCACCTTTGGACTTCAATCTGATCTTTGGTCCCATTGGGCATGCCAGAAATGTTATACACTAGCACCAAGGTGGGGTATCCTTGAGCTTAAGTCTGTATTGATAGTCCTTGTGTATTGAAGTTCTTTAATCCTTTTGCAGATGAACCAACAGGAACACCTTTCAACTTCAATCTGATCTTTGGTCCAACTGGGCATGCCAGAATTGTTATACACTAAGTTTGCACCCTTGTTTCAAGATCTCTTGGTCTTGATAACTTAGTATAACATGGGAATCATCTCCAAGGTGTGGGACCTATGCTAACTAAGATGAGACCTTTAGGTTCTAGGCTAGTTCCTCTTGGATAATCACCTTAATTTGCTTCTTGACATGAAAGTAAACTCTTGAGGGGAAAAGGAATAGAAGGAATGCTTTCAAAGGGAAATGACTTCAAAGAAAACTACCTACTAGGTGATACACTGAAAAGATGGTTTGAATCACAGTATAGAGGATGAATTTAATGAATAAACTTAGGTCTAGGAGGTCACAACTCACTGAATGGGCTTGCATCAATATTTCATAGAAGGTTCTATAATAGAAAGAGGCTATTCAGGGAAAGAAATAATTTTACAAGCAATAGCACTCCTAAGAATGTAGGCACAATCTACAACCTACAAACAAACATTTACCTCTACAACTCAGTATAGGAATGAGACAGATTGTTAGGGGGTTGAGGTATACCCATAAGAACATTCAAATCAAATCACCCACAAGAATACACATAAATTGCAAAAAGAGAGAGGGATCAGGAACCCTAAGATATCACTGAAAACATACATATACTTCAATTCAATAAGAGAGAATTTAGACAAGGAAGCATAGGGACAGAAAAGATGTCACAAAATACCTCTGCAATATCTAAATAATCAATGAGAGATTACAAAATGTAGAAAACTAGAGGGTAGAGAAAATACCACGGATAGCTTTCTAAGAAAGAGAATTTCTTCCTTACAAAATGTGAACTTTGAGGTCTAAAAGCTCTTGAAAAACAATATATACATCTCCTATTTTGCACACAGGTAGGAGTCAAAACCTAACTATGGTTACATAGATTTTAATTAGAATAATAGCAAACCCTAACTCTATCAAGTCTGATCATAAATGCATCTTTGAAATATCTCAGCCAATCAGACCACTATATTATGTGCCCATCCCTGTACTATATTTTCCTATAGACAAGAAACCTTGATTCATCAACCTCTGGCACAAACTTGAGCCTGCCATGAATGCTCAAATGGTACTTCTCAGGAAACAAGAATCAACCCAAGACTGTTGTTCAAACCTCCTCATCATCCTCTCAACTGCAATCATCCTGGAAACATAAATTCTTCAACTACCTTGTTTACAAAATGGCTTTCTATGAGAAACAATGGCAAAAACCCTACAAATAGATTTGAATTTGAATAAAATGGCTAGCAAGCCCAATTTTAAAACACAGTCATTGATATCACTCCTTCCCCGCAAATCAAGTGGTCCTCTATGATCTTCATAACAGTCAAAAAACCCTTGAAAAGTCTTCGGCCTCATCATCAATTCCTCGATGAATGAAAATCAAACACATCAGCAATGAATCAGTAAATTAGACCCACTCGTTCCCAGAAAACTTAACCTTTTGTCCATTTGGTGAACATGTGATTAAAAGAACTTCTAAGTCGCAAGGTACATTTTTTTAACCTCAGTCTGGTCAAGCAATTTAGCGAACAAAGCATTTTGCTGAATCGCTGAGTCTTTTCTTAACCCCTAGTTGTATTTAAAGAATGCATGAAAACCTTTATTCTCCAGTTCGCTAGATCTTTTGGAGCTTCACTATTTTTTTTGGAGACTCAGGGAATACATTCATCGCATATTCGCTAAAAATATTAGAACCCTGCTAGATCATTCTATGAATGAATGAACACATAGAACCTTATCAAAGCTGCTAAAATTCAAACCAAAAAAATGACACCGTTGCCAAATCATCGAGAAAATTAATAACCCTAGGCCCACCTGAAAACCTACCGCATGTCAACACACCATTTATTGTTTCTACTCAGTCACCTCTAACATAGGACCCACTATCCACCAGCATCTAATCAGACAGTGGGCTCAAGATCACATGGGGGAAGAATATTCCATGCAATCATGTGCTGACCGTTTGATCAAAAACTCCAACACAGGACCCCTCTGACAAGCTCCAACACATTATCATGCGGACCAATGAGAAGCCATTATTTGTGTACATGTAGCAGTGGACCCACTCGTTTGAAAGGTTATGTCACAAATGAGAATCAATGGTTGTTGTAAGAGTGCAAGCCTCTGACAAACTCTATACGAACTTACGCCAACCGCTGGATTGAAATGGTGTCACAGAGCCAGGCCTAGGAAATATAAAGGCCGAAAACATTAGGAAAAAATTAAGCCTTGGGACTTAGGAAATATTAAAGACCATCGGGCATGACAGAAAATTATAAAGTACATGCATTATGACATTTTTAAGTGGCCCAAAAAGTAACACAAAAATAGATTTAAAACTAGGGCACACTAGGGTTTTCTACTCACATGGCTAGATCATGAATTTTTCCTAGGGTTTTAGCTAGGAAGGTGGAAAAAATATTATAGAGGCCTGGAGAAAAATGCTATAGCCATGGAAATTTTAACTTGTGCTAGCACAAGGAAAATTGGGTAACAATAACATAGACCTTAGAGAGGTTAATTATCAATTATATCTAGTGACTCCACTAGTGTAAGGATTTAGGACATCCTTGTTTAGAGTTTATGAGAAAGATTGAGACAAGAAGCTCAAAGCCCACTGAATTCTTGGAGCTACCCTCAAATGGAAAATATAGAGGGAGATTGTCTCAAAGGGCATCCCCTAAAAGAAGAATATAGTCTACACCACCTGATACTTTAGAAAGGAGACCATTTCCCTTTCATTTCAGAAGAAGAGGAAGATCTCTAGCTAGGGATTTGGAAGAGGATTTGAATCCAACATCAAACACAACTCATTCATTTCCTACTCAACAAATTTCAGCTCCTACAATGGCTAGGCAGTTTGCCTTTGCACCTTTCAACCAAGGGAGTCCATTGAATTTCACTCAACATCATGATGTGCCCCTGGTGGCACTAAAGAGTCTACCTAATTTCATAAGTGAAGGACAAACAATAGCTTTTGAACACATAAGAGATGTGACCACTATCTGTAGTATACATAATATAACTCAGGAGGATGTGGCCACTATGTTGTTAGCAGCCTCTCTCAAAGGTAAGGCTCTTGAGTGGTTTAGAACTCTAGCTATTTGTTCTATTAATTCATGAGATTGACTAGGGGACGCATTGAGTAAACACTTTGAAGATAAATTAGACAACCTATCCTTGGTTGAACAGTTAATGACCATAAAGAGAGATCCTCAAGAGAAAATGATAGACTATAATAATAGATTTTTCAAGACATGGAATAGAATTCTAGTCTCTGTGAGGCCATCAGCCTATCATGCTTTCTTATACTTATTGCAAAGCTTGAATAATCAAATCTCTATCATGATCCAATCTATGGGGGGGTACCTCTTTACCCTATTCTTTTGACATAGCTGTCAGGGCTGAAAATTGTCTAATTAAGGCAAGCATGATAGCAAGACAACCACCCATACCCATATTTCCTAGCCTTTAGCCCATTGCACCTCTACAAGTACCTCCTTTTACCCCTATTCCCACCATATTAGTACCTCAAGCTAGTACTAGCAGTGAAGAGTTAAGGATAAGTTTCTCTCAAGAACTATAAGAAATGAGGAATAGTGAACAAGAAATGACAAATTTGTTGCAGACTTTAACAAAAGAGGTGACAAAACTAAAGAAGCAAGGGCAAGGAATCTAACCCCCCTTATAGCCACAAGGCTAGGGTCCCAATCAATAATATCCAAATTAGGGAGAATCTTATCAGTAGATTAGGCCACCATACCAAGGAGGTTATTAGGGATAAAGACAAAATTTTAATCAAAGACCCTTTCAGCCATATAACCCAGCGCCCCTTAATTTTGAAAATCTAGTTAGGGATGTGGTTCCTAGTCAAAATAACATGGCTTTGGACAATGAATGGTGCTTCCCTTGTAATCACCCTCATAATTAGGCTACATGTTCAAATGGATGGATGAATCAGGCTCTAATGGTTCAGAATGCCTCACATGCTCAATCAGAAGCCTCATCTAGTGGATCAATTCCTCAACAAGAATCACAAAATGATGAGACTACTCTTTTCAATTGGGAACAGCCAAATTTCAATGGAGTCAATGGTGAATCTCCCATCACTGCCAACACAAGGTCAAAGAGAAGAGCCCAGGACATGGAGCAAGAAAATTCTAGGATTAAAGCTACTACATCTGCAGAATCATTGCAGTCACCTGCCCCTACCATATTGAAGAAGGTTTTGATGGAGCCTATCATAGTAAAAGCACAACAAAGGGTACACACTATAACACCTTTCAACATTGTGGACAACATGAAGAAGGTGAATGTTACTATGTCTATGTGGGCCTCTTTGGCTATTCTAGGACAACCTGAGATTTTGAAGAAGGCCATTAGTGAAGTAATAGCTCCTCAACCTACAAATAGTGCAACAAAGCTGGTGTTGGTCAACATTAATCTAGAAAAGGAGGCTCCAATTAGAAAATCCAAAGAAAATTCCCTGCAAGGTAGGAACTTAAAACCACCCCACTTTTATGTATCTTTAATTATTGGAAAATCCTTAGAACATAATTGTATGGTAGATAGTGGAGCTACTAGTACTGTATTTGCAAAAAGGGTGGCTGACCAATTAGGACTTAAATATGAACCCTTCCAAAAGAAGGTTATACAACTTGATGGATCCTTAGTCAATACTATAGGTGTAGCCAAGGACACTAGTCTAATCCTTCATGCAAGTCCTAATTTCTCCATCCTGCTTGATATATATATTATAGATCTCCCTGCTTTATTTGCCATATGTCTATCAAGGGAGTTTACAGCCAAGATAGGAGGTTATCTTTCTTCTGACTAGTCTCACATGCTTTTCCATACAAGATATGGGACCAAGGTCTCCATTAAATCTGAATCATTGGCAACACACCATATAGAACCATATGTGTCCAATATGATCAATGCAAGTTGCCTTGCACTTGATAGCAATGACTTCCAAATTATTAGAGAAACAAGCACTAAGATAAAGAATAACCCTAATATTTTTCTAGATGAACTAGAATCATAAAAACCTACAGAAGCCCAAGAAAGTGTTATCTAGGATGCTGGTCTACGAAGTTATTTAATACAAGAAGGTGAATCCATAGAGCCAAACCTTCTCAAGGGGGACACTGATTCAGAAGATCAGAGAAATTAGGTTTGGGAATTATTTTTTGATGGAGCTAGAAGTAGACATGGCTTTGGTGGTGGTGCTATGCTAGTGTCTCCAAAAGGAGAAAGATACTATACAACTTTTAGATTTAGTTTCTCCTGCACTAGCAAGACTGCAGAGTATTAATGTCTAGTGAATGGACTAGAGTGGGCTAGGAAGAGAGGGCTTAAAGCCCTAAAAGTTTATGGTGATAGTGAGTTAGTAGTCAACCAAGTTAGAGGGATAAATGAAACCAAAAATGACACCCTGAAAGCATACAGACACAGAGTTTGAGATGCAATTGAATATTTTCACGCTTTCAATATTGTTGCCATCCCTAGGAAGTTAAATCAAAATGCAGATAGATTAGCGGCTGTTGCATCTTAGTATAACATTCCTAATAGTGCTTCAAAGGAAATAGACTAGCAGCACATTAAAGTAATTGTTAGATCTTCTATTCCTGATAATAATGTCAATTGGAAAGTGTTTGACAATGATGAGAAAATTTTGCAGTTCTTGTTTGAAGAGGACGTCTTCTCAGAGCATAACCAAGATAGACTATTGTAGAACTATGGTGACCAAATAATGCAACTCAAGTCAAATAAGATTCCTAGAGGTCTTGTCACTTTAGAAGTTTTCTTCAAAAAGGATGATCAAGTTAAGAAGAACACAGTTGGCCTGGTGGTTCAACAAGAACATTGTGTTGAGTTGGAGTTGGAACCAGGTAAAAGCTTACAATTTGGAAAAATAAATACTGATTTAGAAAAGTAGGCTTATGCCCAATTATTTAAGGAATTGAGTGATGTATTTGCATGGAAATATGAGGACCTTAAAGGTTTTGATCTAGCCCTTACTCAACACACCATTGAACTAGAGCCTAACTCCAAACCAGTAAGGCAAAAGCAAAGGCCTATTAACCCCAAGCTTGAGCCACTTATGCATAGAGAAGTGCTCAAATTAATAAAAAGTGGTATCATCTACCCCATTAAGCATACTAGTTGGATTTCCAACCTTGTTCCTATCAGGAAAAAGAATGGAGAGTTGAGGTTATGTGTTGACTTTAGGGATCTTAACAAGGGTTCCTTAAAAGACCACCATCCATTACCCTCTATGGAACAAATCTTACAATGTGTCTTTGGGTCCAAGAGATTTTCATTGTTGGATGGCTATTTAGGATATAATTAGATCCTAGTTAATAAGGAGGATCGATACAAGACTGAATTCACAACCAAGTGGGGAAAAATGGTGTATCAAAAGATGCCCTTTGGTTTGTCAAATGCAGGGGCTACTTTTCAAAAGGTAATGGATATGGCCTTTAAAAGTCTTATGTACAAGTTTGTACTGGTCTACTTGGATGGCATAACTATTTATTCCAAACATGCAGTGGATCATATCAAACATCTGAGGAAGATTTTTGAAAGGTGTAGAGAATTTAGGATATCTCTCAATCCCAAGAAATGTGTGTTTGCAGTTCATGAGGGGAAATTGTTAGGATATATAGTATCTGAGAAAGGAATCACAATAGACCTTGAAAGGATTGCAGCCATCCTAGAGCTACCCTTGGTGCATCACAAGAAAATCCTTCAATCTTTCATAGGAAGGATTAACTTTTTTAGGCATTTCTTGCCTAATGTTTCAGATTTAGTAAAGCCTTTGACAACCATGTTAAAGAAGAGTTCAGTCTTCAACTGGACTAAAGAAGGGAAAGCCAATTTATAGGCTATCAAAGAGGCCTTGGAAAAAGCTCCTGCTCTATTGAACCCAAATTTCAGTAAGAATTTTATCCTTTATGCTTATGGAGGTCATGATGTCATATCTGCAATGTTGACCCAAGAAAATCCAGAAGGATTGGAGCAACCTATCACTTTCTTTAGCAAAAGTTTAGAAGAGTATGAATAGAGATACTCTTTTTTGGAAAAATATGTGCTTGTTGTGGTTAAGAGTCTTAAAAAGTTTAGATATATATTGACCCATAGGAAGGTACACTTGAAATTTGCTCATCCAAGTGTCAAATAATTTTTTCTCTCCAAAGACCTAAATGAAAAGAGGGCTTGTTGGATTACGAAAGTAATGGAGTATGATGTTGATATCCAGACCACCAAGTGAGTTATAAGAAGAGGTCTTTGTGAACACCTAATAGAGGGTGAAAGTTCAAAGAAGTTAGAACAAATGAATGTATCTCTAGTTGTGCATCCTATAGAGGAACATGCCAAGGTAGTAGGTTAGTTTCCCAACATGATTCATTACTTAAAGATAGGACAATGTCCTACAAGCCTAGATTAAAAAAAAAAGAGATATTATAGATTACAATCTATTCCTTTTGTACTGATAGATGAAGTTCTTTTTAGAAAGGATCACAATGGTGTCCTTTGAAGATGCATTGATTCAAAAAAGGTAGTTGATGTCCTATTTGAATTTCATGATGGACCTTCTAGAGGTCACTTCTCTCCTAGGAATACTACTTTTAAAATCATGAGGGCCGGATACTATTGGCTATCTATCTTTAAGGATAGTCATGATTATGTGAGGAAATGTATCAAATGAACCATGTTTGCAAGAAAAGAAAGGCTTGCAGATCTACCCCTCTAGCGAATCAGGACAGAGAAACCTTTCATGAAATGGGGCATAGATTTCATTAGCATGATTAATCCTCAATCTAGTGCAGGCCACAAGTGGATAATCACTGCAATGGATTATTTCACTAGAGTGCTAGAGGTAGTTTCCTTGAAAGAAGCAAATGAGAGTGCTATCCTAAATTTTTATGATGATATAGTTCATAGATTTGGCACTCTAGATTCCATAATATCAAATAATGCATTGGCATTCACATGCCTTAAAGTCTCAGAATGGGTAGTCAAAAATGGCATTTATCTGAATACAAGTTCAAATTACTACCCTTGGGGCATTGGTTTGGCAGAATCAACTAACAAGAACTTGATTAGGATAATCAAGAAGACCCTACAAGACAACCAAAGGGATTGGCATACTAAATTGAAATCTGCCTTATGGTTAGATAGGATCACCCCAAAAAAGATCATTGGGAATTCTCCTTACATGTTAGTATATGGAAGAGAAGCTAAGTTGTCCATTTCAACTGAGTTACTAGCTTTAGAATTGGCCACTCAATATGTCTTGTTCGAAGAAGGAGACTCCTTACAAGTCAGGTATGCTCAGCTCATAGAGTTAGAGGAACTTAGAGATAAATCCATGAAAGATATGGAGTTCCATTAGATATAAATGAAGAAAAGTTTTGATAAAAGAGCCAGGGTTAGAAACTTCAAGGTTTGAGATGTAGTTCTCAAATGGGATGAGTTCAGCTCAAAGCCTGGTAGACACACAAAGTTTGATTCCTTCTGGGGTGGACCATTTTTTATCACAGAATGCAAGGGATCTAATGCTTTCTAGTTTCCTACTATTGAAGGAGATGCTTTGCCTATATCAGTTAATGGTTTCCACTTGAAGCTTTGTTTTGAAGTTAGTCCTTCCTTGTAAATCTCTATAGTCATGTTTCCTTGTTCTCTATCCCTGCTTTCTACTTTAGTCTTTCCTGCTTTCAAAGAAGTGCTCATGCATAGTCTTATTCCTCCCTCCATCTTTCTCTCTATCAAGAAAGTTTTTTTGTTCAATAAATGACTCCTATGCCCAACAGATTGCGTTAAGGCCACTAGTTTTCATGTCTAGTAGGATGACATCTAACAAAAATCGTGAAAATGTTACCCAAAAATTTCCTATCATATAATTTTTGGCCACAAGTGGAGTGAAATGATCCTCCCACAAGGGTCGAGCCCAGCTTGTTAGGCCAGTTTCTGTCATAGAAAAATCCTATGAAAAGGCCTATTTCCCTGCATTGATTCTGTAAGGTTGTCCCCCCCTACAACTACTTCTTTTGGCTTGTGCCCAAAATCCACAATGTCTCATGGCATGTGCCCTTAGCCTCAAGTGGTTTCCCATGTTCGTATGCTTCAGTCTAGAGCGCATGGTCTAATATGCAAAAATCCAATTGAAATGCCTTTCCCTAGTTGTGACATAGTTTTGGTCTACGAGCTAAATTTTTTATGTTTCGTGGCTTGCACCCTTAGCATATGATAGTTTTTTGAGTTTCCAAGGTATGGTTAAAGGTGCATGTTCTGAAATGTTACCACCAAGGAGTTATGGTTGTTTTAAGATCCATAGGAAACAACTTGTTTCTATCGTAGGGTTTCAAAAATTATCTAAATATAAAACCCCGAGGGTTTTCTACTTCTTCACATCTTTGTAGCTCTTCATTGACGTCAGCATTTCCTATCCGCACACCTGTGACAAGTTGTCATCTACCATGGTGGGCCTAGTTTCTAAAGGTCCTAAATGGTTTATTTTTCTAATGTTTCAGCATCTAATTAAGAAGGTTAATCTCCTTTTAATCGGAGGGTTGTTGCATGTTCATAAAACTTAATCATGTTCCTTGTGATCATGCGACAACCATCGATCTTCCTTACAACACAGTGCTCCTGACAAGTTGGTCCAGTTGCCAGGTTGTGCCGACATGCACATTTCTCATTGGCTGAGAGACCATGATATGTCATGTTGGCTTGTTGACTATTGTAGAGGATTTTGAGGACCACCCAATCTACCAGAAAGGAAATTGATCGACGACCATGTTTTAAAATAGAACCAAGTGGTCGTTGGAGCCCGAATTTGAATCTTTCTGTAAGGTTCTATGTCAGTTTGTTGTTGTGAACCGTGAATGAAAAGAGGGTAGCTCAGAATTGACTTTTTTTTAGGACAATTGCAGGTAGAAAATATCAAGAAGATTAGATTTGAGCATTCATGGTGAACCTAACTTATAGAGATAAATTTATGGCAGTGGCATGAGGTTTTCAACTTGTAGCAAAGTAGATGAATCGAGGCAACTTGTCTGCAGACAGTTATGGTGATGGGAAAGACATCGAGGCATATATCTGATTCACTAGGATATTTCAAGGAGGCATTTATGATTAGAAGTGACAGAGTTAGGGTTTATATTATTCTATGAAATATCTATGTAACCCTAATCAAATTTTTTTTACTCCAGCCTACGTGTGAAAGGGAGATGTATATATTAGTATTTTGGAGGTTTTAGAGCTTAGGGTTCACAATTGAAAAAGAGAGTTTTTCCTTTCTTAGGAGTTATGATGAAGGGTGCTCCCCTTAATACCACAAACACATAACAGATATAGAGAAACAACAACAATATGCAAGAACAGAAAATTGGCTTCTTATTATCTCCACAAATGTGGAATTAAAAACTTTCAGAATTACAATATGCAAAGCCACATGGGCATTCCCTTACAATATTCTGTAGGACAAAGCCTCGAGCTATTACCCAGATCTACTACCCAGAACTATTCTAAACTGCCTAAGACAATAATACAGCCTTCCTTATATAGGCAATTTTCCACCGCCTGGGAAGGTTCCAGAATTTTAGCCAATAAGGCCGACCAACTTAGAATTATTTTTATTTTACATTTCATTACATCATAGTCGGCTCAAAATAAATTTTGAAACCCGAACAGAAATTTTGAAGAAAAATCATTTTCTGCCATTTCAAGTGACCCAACTTCCGAAGACCATAAGTCATCACCAGTTGACCCGATTGACTATTGTAACCCCATTTCGGAAAGGGCGCGAGGAGCTCTACAACGTCTAAATCAAATAAGCTTCATTCAGCCCAAAATTTGACCTCATCCAGGGCCTCTAAAGCCTTCAAAACTGAGTTCAAAGTTTTTGTCCCCTGCTGCCAATACCGAAAATTTTCAATATCTTCCAATATACACTTGATCTGGCAATGACACTTTACCGGCAGACTTGTATGACCAAAATGAACCTCCAAGAAAGAAATCAGATCATTCTGAGCACATACAAAAATTACCAAAAATAGTAACTTTCCATAAATAGCAGCTCTGCACAAAATAGCCCTTATTGAATATAAAAATAGAAATATTTTTTTTTGGGTGATGCAAGATTGCTCTTACACCTAGGATGCTCCTGCATCAGACACCCAGGGTAATTTGAGAAGTGACCCTGTCACGACTCAGGTGTGCAGAGGAAAGCCAAGACTGCTAACCTCCTCCTTTGTCAGCCATGATGAATCTTCAACAGGTCGTCCTTTCCACTTGACCAGATATTCTTCATATGTCCTGTTCCTTGTGCTTCTGCCAACACGACTGTCTAGTATATCTTCGATCTCCTTAGTGTCTGAACTGGTTGCTGGAATACTCCACTGTGCTGCTGTGATCTCATCTTCAACACCTCTTTCATGATACTCTATCAGATCTGAAATGTTAAACACTGGTGAAATATTTAGCTCAGTAGACAATTTTACCTCATATGCGTTTCCTGAATCATGTTTCTTCAGTATCTTACATGGCCCAAACTTCTTCATTTTCAGCTTGTTATATGTACCAACTGGAAACCGCTCCTTCCGCAAATGAACCATGACTTCATCACCAACCTGAAATTCCTTATACCTCCTTTTCTCATCTGCCTTAGCCTTATACTGTGCGTTCATCTTGGTAATATGCTTCCTCACCTCTTCATGGATGTTCTTCAAGTGTTCTGCAAAATCTTCAGCTTTAGCACTACTTATTTCTCCTTTATCTATCTTCCTTAATTCAGATGCATTTCTTGGACTACTTCCATATCCAATCTGGAATGGTTATTTACCAGTGCTCCTGTTGACAGAATTATTGTATGCAAATTCCGCCTGTGGTAAAATCAAATCCCATCCTGTTGGCTTATCTCCAACCAAACATCTCAGCAAATTTCCCAAACTCCTATTCACCACCTCTGTCTGTCCATCAGTCTGTGGATGATGTGATGAACTGAACTTCAAATCTATCTTCAGCTTCTTCCACAACGTACGCCAGAAATATCCAACAAACTTAGTGTCCCGATCTAAAACTATGGTCTTTGGCAAACCATGAAGTCTCACTACTTCTCTGAAAAACAATTCTGCTACATGAACAGCATCATTAGTCTTCCTAGAGGGAATGAAATGTGCCATCTTTGAAAATCGGTCAACTACTACAAAAATTGAATCATGTCCCCACTGTGTCCTCGGTAAACCAAGAAAAAAGTCCATACTGATATCCTCCCAAGGCTTCTCTGGTATAGGTAATGGCTGATACAACCCTGTATTCTGCTTCACTCCTTTCCCCATCTGACATACTCTGCAACTCTATACAAACTTCTTCACATCTTGCTGCAACTGCGGCCAATAATAATTCTCACTAACCAAACCAACGGTTTTATCACGACCAAAATGTCCAGCCAATCCTCCACTATGCTTCTCCTTGATGAGCTTCTCCCTCATAGAACTTCATGGAATGCACAACTGACTCCCTCTGAATAGCATATCATCCTGGATGATGAAATCCAACCATTTCGTCCTGTCTAGAGTAACAGGTTCTGCACAAGCTTTCCAAGCTTCACCAAAATCAGGATCCTCTGGATACAAATTCTTGAGTTCCTTGAACCCAACCACTTCAATCTGCATTTCTGTCAGCAATAGTTGCCTTCTGCTAAGAGCATCTGCAACCCTATTAGACTTTCCACTCCTGTGTTTCAAAATAAATGTATAACTTTGCAAAAATTCAATCCATTTCAAATGTTTTTGATTCAATTTTCCTTGACTATTCAAATATTGCAAATTTTGATGATCAGTGTACAAAAAAAACTCTTTAGGAAGCAGCTAATGTCTCCACTTCTTTAATGACTGAACTATAGCATAAAATTCCTGATCATAAACAGAATATTTCCTCTTGGCATCATATAACTTCTCACTGAAATAAGCAACAGGTTTACCTTCTTGGCTCATAACAGTTCCTATTGCAGTACCACTAGCATCACAATCTACTTGAAACACCTTATTAAAATCTTGAAGTGCTAAAATGGGTTGTTCTGTAACTTTTTGTTTCAACAATTGAAAACTCTTTTCTGCCCCATTAGTCCACTTAAACTCTTTTCTATCCCCTCTCATTGTTTCAGTCAAGGGTCCACAAATACTGCTAAAATTTTGGATAAACTTTCTGTAAAACTTAGCCAAACCATGAAAAGATCTTACCTCAGTAGCACTCCTTGGAGTAGGCCATTCAAGGATAGCTTGTACCTTCTCTGGGTCCATTTTTAGACCTTCTGCTGAAACTACAAATCCCAAATACACTAACTCTTTCTTCACAAAACTGCACTTCTTCAAATTAATCAACAATTTCTCATCTCTCAACTTCTCAAACACCATACGAATATGCATCATATGCTCATCCAATGTCTTACTAAAGATCAAAATATCATCTAGGTAAACAATGAAAAACTTACCCAGAAATTCTTTCAGAACCTCGTTCATGAGCCGCATGAAAGTGCTCGGTGCATTGGTTAGCCCAAAAGGCATGACTAACCACTCATACAGTCCTTCCTTTGTCTTGAAGACAGTCTTCCATTCATCTCCTTCTCTGATCTGAATCTGATGATATCCACTTTTCAGATCTATCTTTGAGAAATACACAGCTCCACTCAAACAGTCCATAATATCATCCATTCGTGGCAATGGAAACCTGTACTTGATTGTGATCTTGTTTATTGCCCTAGAATCTGTACACATCCTCCATTCTCCATTCTTCTTTGGTGCTAATACCACTGGTACAGCATAGGGACTCAGACTCTCACGGATCAATCCTTTCTGTAACAATTCATGTACTTGTCTGTTCAACTCCTCACTTTCTGCAAGTGTCATTCTGTGTGCTGCCTTATTCAGAAAACTCGCTCCTGGGATCAAGTCCATCTGATGACTGATCTTCCTGACTGGTGGTAATCCATCAGGCACGTTATCGGATACAATATCCTGAAACTCATTCAACAAATCTGCAACTTCTACAGGAACATCTTCTACTTCCTCTTTACCAGCTTTTCGAATTAAAGAAAAACATACATGCTCATGCCTCATACCATCTAGGAAATTTCTTCCATCAAAAAAAGTTATCCTTGCATTACCACATACCTTTTCTTCAGTCTCCTTCAATGGTTTTAGCTTATGTCGCACTCCATCCTTTGTCAGGGAATAGGTATTTGCACGACCATCATGTACAGCACATCTGTCAAACTGCCATGGTCTACCCAACAACATATGACATGCATCCATAGATATGATATCACACAATACCTCATCTTGGTATCCGCCAACCTTGAACTTCACTAGGCATTGTTCATTGACCATGACCTTGTGGTCATCCTGTACCCAGGCAATCCGATATGGATGTGGGTGTTTCTGTCTCTTGAGCTTCAACTTTGTCACCATCTCTTCTGACACCAAATTGTCGGTGCTTCCACTATCAATAATCACATCACAACATTTACCTTCGCACTTGCACCTGGTGCGAAACAGGCTCCTTCTTTGCTCAGGTTCATTCTCACCACTCAACAGGACTCTTCTGTTAATCAACGTTTCTCCTCTTTCAGCATCTTCAGAATTTGATGATCTGGCATCTTCATCTACATGCGCAACTCTGGCCTGGCCTTCATTTCTTCTGTCTGTTCTTCCTTGGCACTGAGGACATTCAAATGCCCTATGACCTTCTTCTCCATAGTGAAAACATGTTCCACGGAAGCCTCCTCTTCCAGATCCTTGTCCTCTTCCTTTTCCTCTCTGATCTCTATTATTCTGATCCTGGAAGCGATTGGAATTATTTCCACGCTGATTCTGACTGCTACTGGCCTCATCCTTCTTTTTCAGATCTTCATTTCGGCCACCATATGACCATCCACCAGATCGTCCACCACGACCTCTTCCATTTTGTCTGCTCTCAAACTTCTTGTTCAGCTTTTCCTCTACTTTTAGGGCAAATTGGTATGCTTCCTCAATACTATTCATTCGAACCAGATTCAACTCCTCCTGAATGCTTGGCCTTAACCCATTAAGGTATCGGGCAACTTTCTCCTTATCAGCTTCGGCATGGCCTGTTCTGATGAGGAGTCGATAGAACTCCTCTGTATACTCCTGAACAGATTTTCCTACTTGCTTCAAACTTTGCATTTTCTTCAGTAGGTCAAGCTCATAATCAACAAGAATGAACTGTCGCTTCAATTTTTCCACCATCCGATCCCATCTTGTGATTTTATCTTTCCCTCTTCTATTTCGCTCCAATTGAATTTCTTGCCACCAGATATTCGCATGACCTTTCAGTCTGGCCTTCACAAATTTGACCCTATCAGGATCCTCAACATCTTCATACTCAAAATACTCCTCACATTCATTGATCCAGTCGATCAATTCCTCTGGGTTAAGATTTCTAGAAAATGTAGGAACCTCAATCTTAGGTCTTTTCCCAATCTTGGAAATCGCCCAAAAAAGTCTTTCTTCCTCTTGGTTCACAATTTCAACTTCTCCTTCTTTATATTCTTCTTCGGCTTCATCCTCATTTTCATCTCTGACATTAAGATTCATTCCTCTGCAAATCTCTTTTTGCAATGCTCGCACTTGTCTCTGCAGCTCTCTAACCTCAGGTGTTACAACACCAGCTCTTCCGCCACATTCCTTTCGTGGAGGCATTTTCGCGATGCGCGCTGAAACCCTAGCCACGGTCTTGGTGCAAACTGCCTCACAGTCGGCGATCTATTTACACACTCAAGAACTCTTGCTCTGATACCACCCGATGAAGGGTGCTCCCCTTAATACCACAAACACATAACAGATATAGAGAAACAACAACAATATGCAAGAACAAAAAATTGGCTTCTTATTATCTCCACAAATGTGGAATTACAAACTTTCAGAATTACAATATGCAAAGCCACATGGGCATTCCCTTACAATATTCTGTAGGACAAAGCCTCGAGCTATTACCTAGATCTACTACCCAGAACTATTCTGAACTGCCTAAGACAATAATACAGCCTTCCTTATATAGGCAATTTTCCACTGCCTGGGAAGGTTCCAAAATTTTAGCCAATAAGGCCGACCAACTTAGAATTATTTTTATTTTACATTTCATTACATCATAGTCGGCTCAAAATAAATTTTGAAACCCGAACAGAAATTTTGAAGAAAAATCATTTTCCACCATTTCAAGTGACCCAACTTCCGAAGACCATAAGTCATCACCAGTTGACCCAATTGACTATTGTAACCCCATTTCGGAAAGGGCGCGAGGAGCTCTACAATGCTTGAATCAAGAAAGCTTCATTCAGCCCAAAATTTGACCTCATATGGGGCCTCTAAAGCCTTCAAAACTGAGTTCAAAGTTTCTGTCCCCTGCTGCCAATACCGAAAATCTTCAATATCTTCCAATATACACTTGATCTGGCAATGAAACTTTACCGGCAGACTTGTATGACCAAAATGAACCTCCAAGAAAGAAATCAGATCATTCTGAGCACATATGAAAATTACCAAAAATAGTAACTTTCCATAAATAGCAGCTCTGCACAAAATAGCCCTTATTGAATATAAAAATAGAAATATTTTTTTTTGGGTGATGCAAGATTGCTCTTACACCCAGGATGCTCCTGCATCAAACACCCAGGGTAATTTGAGAAGTGACCCTGTCACGACTCAGGTGTGCAGAAGAAAGCCAAGACGGCTAACCTCCTCCTTTGTCAGCCATGATGAATCTTCAACAGGTCGTCCTTTCCACTTGACCAGATATTCTTCATATGTCCTATTATTTGTGCTTCTACCAACACGACTGTCCAGTATATCTTCGATCTCCTTAGTGTCTGAACTGGTTGCTGGAATACTCCACTGTGCTGCTGTGATCTCATCTTCAACACCTCCTTCATGATACTCTGTCAAATCTGAAATGTTAAACACTGGTGAAATATTTAGCTCAGTAGACAATTCTACCTCATATGCATTTCCTGAATCATGTTTCTTCAGTATCTTACATGGCCCAAACTTCTTCATTTTCAGCTTGTTATATGTACCAACTGGAAACCGCTCCTTCCGCAAATGAACCATGACTTCATCACCAACCTGAAATTCCTTATACCTCCTTTTCTCATCTGCCTTAGCCTTATACTAAGCGTTCATCTTGGTAATATGCTTCCTCACCTCTTCATGGATGTTCTTCAAGTGTTCTGCAAAATCTTCAGCTTCAGCACTACTTATTTCTCCTTTATCTATCTTCCTCAATTCAGATGCATTTCTTGGACTACTTCCATATACAATCTGGAATGGTGATTTACCAGTGCTCCTGTTGACAGAATTATTGTATGCAAATTCCGCCTGTGGTAAAATCAAATCCCATCCGGTTGGCTTATCTCCAACCAAACATCTCAGCAAATTTCCCAAACTCCTATTCACCACCTCTGTCTGTCCATCAGTCTGTGGATGATGTGATGAACTGAACTTCAAATCTGTCTTCAGCTTCTTCCACAACGTACGCCAGAAATATCCAACAAACTTAGTGTCCCGATCTGAAACTATGGTCTTTGGCAAACCATGAAGTCTCACTACTTCTCTGAAAAACAATTCTGCTACATGAACAACATCATTAGTCTTCCTGGAGGGAATGAAATGTGCCATCTTTGAAAATCGGTCAACTACTACAAAAATTGAATCATGTCCCTGCTGTGTCCTCGGTAAACCAAGAACAAAGTCCATACTGATATCCTCCCAAGGCTTCTCTGGTATAGGTAATGGCTGATACAACCCTGTATTCTGCTTCACTCCTTTCGCCATCTGACATACTCTGCAACTCTGTACAAACTTCTTCACATCTTTCTGCAACTGCGGCCAATAATAATTCTCACTAACCAAACCAACGGTTTTATCACGACCAAAATGTCCAGCCAATCCTCCACTATGCTTCTCCTTGATGAGATTCTCCCTCATACAACTTCATGGAATGCACAACTGACTCCCTCTGAATAGGATATAATCCTGGATGATGAAATCCAACCATTTCGTCCTGTCTAGAGTAACAGGTTCTGCACAAGCTTTCCAAACTTCACCAAAATCAGGATCCTCTGGATACAAATTTTTGAGTTCCTTGAACCCAACCACTTCAATCTGCATTTCTGTCAGCAATAGTTGCCTTCTGCTAAGAGCATCTACAACCCTATTAGACTTTCCACTCCTGTGTTTCAAAACAAATGTATAACTTTTTAAAAACTCAACTCATTTCAAATGTTTTTGATTCAATTTTCCTTGACTATTCAAATATTGCAAAGCTTGATGATCAGTGTACAAAACAAACTCCTTAGGAAGCAGATAATGTCTCCACTTCTTTAATGCCTGAACTATAGCATAAAATTCCTGATCATAAATAGAATATTTCCTGTTGGCATCATCTAACTTCTCACTGAAATAAGCAACAGGTTTACCTTCTTGGCTCATAACAGCTCCTATTGCAGTACCACTAGCATCACAATCTACTTGAAACACGTTATTAAAATCTGGAAGTGCTAAAACGGGTTGTTCTGTAACTTTTTGTTTCAACAATTGAAAACTCTTTTCTGCCCCATTAGTCCACTTAAAATCTTTTCTATCCCCTCTCATTGTTTCAGTCAAGGGTCCACAAATACTGCTAAAATTTCGGATAAACTTTCTGTAAAAGCTAGCCAAACCATGAAAATATCTTACCTCAGTAGCACTCCTTGGAGTAGGCCATTCAAGGATAGCCTGTACCTTCTCTGGATCCATTTTTAGACCTTCTGCTGAAACTACAAATCCCAAATACACTAACTCTTTCTTCACAAAACTGCACTTCTTCAAATTAATCAACAATTTCTCATCTCTCAACTTCTCAAACACCATACGAATATGCATCATATGCTCATCCAATGTCTTACTAAAGATCAAAATATCATTAGGTAAACAATGACAAACTTACCCAGAAATTCTTTCAGAACTTCGTTCATGAGCCGCATGAAAGTGCTCAGTGCATTGGTTAGCCCAAAAGGCATGACTAACCACTCATACAATCCTTCCTTTGTCTTGAAGGTAGTCTTCCATTCATCTCCTTCTCTGATCCGAATCTGATGATATCAACTTTTCAGATCTATCTTTGAGAAATACACAGCTCCACTCAAACAGTCCATAATATCATCCATTCGTGGCAATGGAAACCTGTACTTGATTGTGATCTTGTTTATTGCCCTAGAATCTATACACATCCTCCATTCTCCATTCTTCTTTGGTGCTAATACCGTTGGTACAGCACAGGGACTCAGACTCTCACAGATCAATCCTTTCTGTAACAATTCATGTACTTGTCTGTTCAACTCCTCACTTTCTGTAGGTGTCATTCTGTGTGCTACCTTATTCGGCAAACTCGCTCCTGGGATCAAGTCCATCTGATGACTAATCTTCCTGACTGGTGGTAATCCATCAGGCACGTTATCAGATACAATATCCTGAAACTCATTCAACAAATCTGCAACTTCTACAGGAACATCTTCTACTTCCTCTTTACCAGCTTTTGGAATTAAAGCAAAACATACATGCTCATGCCTCATACCATCTAGAAAATTTCTTCCATCAAAAAAAGTTATCTTTGCATTACCACATACCTTTTCTTCAGTCTCCTTTAATGGTTTTAGCTTATGTCGCACTCCATCCTTTGTCAGGGAATAGGTATTTGCACGACCATCATGTACATCACATCTGTCAAACTGCCATGGTCTACCCAACAACATATGACATGCATCCATAGATATGATATCACACAATACCTCATCTTGGTATCCACCAACCTTGAACTTCACTAGGCATTGTTCATTGACCATGACCTTGTGGTCATCCTGTACCCAGGCAATCCGATATGGATGTGGGTGTTTCTGTCTCTTGAGCTTCAACTTTGTCACCATCTCTTCTGACACCAAATTGTCGGTGCTTCCACTATCAATAATCACATCACAACATTTACCTTCGCACTTGCACCTGGTGCGAAACAGGCTCCTTCTTTGCTCATATTCATTCTCACCACTCAACAGGACTCTTCTGTTAATCAACGTTTCTCCTCTTTCAGCATCTTCAGAATTTGATGATCTGGCATCTTCATCTACATGCGCAACTCTGGCCTGGCCTTCATTTCTTCTGTCTGTTCTTCCTTGGCGCTGAGGACATTCAAATGCCCTATGACCTTCTTCTCCACAGTGAAAACATGTTCCACGGAAGCCTCCTCTTCCAGATCCTTGTCCTCTTCCTCTTCCTCTCTAATCTCTATTATTCTGATCCTTGAAGCGATTGGAATTATTTCCACGCTGATTCTGACTGCTACTGGCCTCATCCTTCTTTTTCAGATCTTCATTTCGGCCACCATATGACCGTCCACCAGATCGTCCACCATGACCTCTTCCGTTTTGTCTGCTCTCAAACTTCTTGTTCAGCTTTTCCTCTACTTTTAGGGCAAATTGGTATGCCTCTTCAATACTATTCATTCAAACCAGATTCAACTCCTCCTGAATGCTTGGCCTTAACCCATTAAGGTATCAGGCAACTTTCTCCTTATCAGCTTCGGCATGGCCTATTCTGATGAGGAGTCGATAGAACTCCTCTGTATACTCCTGAACAGATTTTTCTACTTGCTTCAAACTTTGCATTTTCTTCAGTAGGTCAAGCTCATAATCAACAGGAATGAACTGTCGCTTCAATTTTTCCACCATCCGATCCCATCTTGTGATTTTATCTTTCCCTCTTCTATTTCACTCCAATTGAATTTCTTGCCACCAGATATTCGCATGACCTTTCAGTCTGGCCTTCGCAAATTTGACCCTATCAGGATCCTCAACATCTTCATACTCAAAATACTCCTCACATTCATTGATCCAGTCGATCAATTCCTCTGGGTTAAGATTTTTAGAAAATGTAGGAACCTCAATCTTAGGTCTTTTCCCAATCTTGGAAATCGCCCCAAAAAGTCTTTCTTCCTCCTGGTTCACAATTTCAACTTCTCCTTCTTGATATTCTTCTTCGGCTTCATCCTCGCTTTCATCTCTGACATTAAGATTCATTCCTCTGCGAATCTCTTCTTGCAATGCTCGCACTTGTCTCTGCAGCTCTCTAACCTTAGGTGTTACAACACCAGCTCTTCCGCCACGTTCCCTTCCTAGAGCCATTTTCGCGATGCACACTGAAACCCTAGCCACGGTCCTGGTGCAAACTGCCTCACAGTCGACGATCTGTTTACACACTCAAGAACTCCTGCTCTGATACCACCTGATGAAGGGTGCTCCCCTTAATACCACAAACACATAACAGATATAGAGAAACAACAACAATATACAAGAACAGAAAATTGGCTTCTTATTATCTCCACAAATGTGGAATTAAAAACTTTCAGAATTACAATATGCAAAGCCACATGGGCATTCCCTTACAATATTCTGTAGGACAAAGCCTCGAGCTATTACCCAGATCTACTACCCAAAACTATTCTGAACTGCCTAAGACAATAATAGAGCCTTCCTTATATAGGCAATTTTCCACCGCCTGGGAAGGTTCCAGAATTTTAGCCAATAAGGCCGACCAACTTAGAATTATTTTTATTTTACATTTCATTACATCATAGTCGGCTCAAAATAAATTTTGAAACCCGAACAGAAATTTTGAAGAAAAATCATTTTCCGCCATTTCAAGTGACCCAACTTTCGAAGACCATAAGTCATCACCAGTTGACCCGATTGACTATTGTAACCCCATTTCGGAAAGGGCGCGAGGAGCTCTACAACGCTTAAATCAATCAAGCTTCATTCAGCCCAAAATTTGACCTCATCCGGGGCCTCTAAAGCCTTCAAAACTGAGTTCAAAGTTTCTGTCCCCTGCTGCCAATACCGAAAATCTTCAATATCTTCCAATATACACTTGATCTGGCAATGAAACTTTACCGAAAGACTTGTATGACCAAAATGAACCTCCAAGAAAAAAATCAGATCATTCTGAGCACATACGAAAATTACCAAAAATAGTAACTTTTCATAAATAGCAGCTCTGCACAAAATAGCCCTTATTGAATATAAAATAGAAATATTTTTTTTTGGGTGATGCAAGATTTCTCTTACACCCAGGATGCTCCTGCATCAAGTTATCTGTGGCATTTTTTCTACCCTCTAGCTCTTACAATTTTTAATCTTTCATTGATTTATCAGATTCAATAGAGGCTTTGCGTGGCATCTTCTCTATCCTCAAGTCTTTCCCTTGTCTATATTTCTCTTATTGAATATGATATACTGGCCTTGTTAGAAAAATCTTAGAGTTCCAGAACCCTCCTTTCTTTCAGCTTATTTGTGTGCTATTGTGTTTGATCTGATTTAGATAGTTTTGTGGATTTTGTTCATCCCCTAGCTATCTTGTCTCATTCCTATGCCCTTTTGCTGAAGAGAATATTTGCTTGCAGGTCACAGTCTATGTCTTTTGTTTGGACCTCTCTGTGAAACACTTATCTAAGCCTGTTTAGAAGGATTTTGTTCTATTAGATCTGAGAGATTTCATGCTAATTTGGTCAATATATTGTGTTCATTTCATTTCGGTGTATCACCTAGTAGGATAGTTTTCTTTTTAGTTATTTCTCTTTCATGCATTCCTTCTATCCCTTTTCCCTCAAGAGTTTACTTTCCTATTAAAAAAAGAAAATTAAGGTGATTATCCAAGAAGAAGAAGCCTAGAATCTAGAGGTCTCATCTCAGTTAGCATAGGTCCCACAACCTAGAGATGATTCCCATGTTATACTAGGTTATCAAGACTAAGAGATCTTGATAAGGGTGCAAAAATTAGTGTATAATAGATACCTGTACTAGTAAGGAGATTTTGGGGCTCAAGGAGAATATAAAAAAAAATGACAGGGCTAAAGAAAAAGATGGAAGACTCCATCTATACTCTAAAAGGATGGCAGTAACTAGTTGGTTTTTTATGTTCTCTTTTTGTTTCCCATTTTGTTGGTTTTAGATGGTCTGGGGTGTTCATTCCCTGTTTCTATTTTAGCTACTTTTTTTTTAGAGATCTTAATCCCATATCTATTTTTGTAACTTTTGATTTTTGGGTCCCTATAAATTCTATTTTTGCTTTAGTTTCAAAACTTAATTTTAAAAGTCAATATGTAATTAAAACTAAAAAATGTTAAAATAAATAAATTAAAACAAATGTATACTCAAACTACTAAAAAATCAAGAATTAATCATATTATAACAATTACAATAAAATGTAAGGTTACAATCGGAGACAGAAAAATTTTGAATTCTGGAAGAGTAGAAAATTACAACTCTATTAGGGGGAGTTCTAGAGGTTATACAAATGGATCTGGGGAATATCCTTAGGATCAACCTCATGCTTCTAGTAAGGAGGATTATGTGGTAGGTATCTCAAAGATAAAAGATGTGGCAATAAATGGTGTTGGGTCGGCTCCTACTATCGTGTCTGGTACACCTGACCCTAGCATGAGAATTTTTCCTCGTCGAAACTATTTAGTTCAAAATGTAAATTAAAAGGGAAGGTTGTATCCCCTATTTCACATTCGGTGGATGCTTCTAGAGCTTTCTCGATGAAGATTCTGGATTGCAGATCAATAGATAAAGGGGTTGTTGCAATGTCATGCTCACTAGTGGGTAAATTTATTGTGCCTAGACCAAATGTTGATTCTATTCATTTGTGGGCTATCAAGAAATGGAAAGGTAAAGGTCAAGTTAACATATTTTCTATCATGAAAGGATTCTTTTCATTTGTGCTCACTTGTGAAGAATACTTTTTAGAAGCCTTAGCTAGAGGTCCTTGGATGTGTTTGGTAATGTGTCCTTGAAACTTAAACATTGGGAGCCTAAATTTTCTCCTTTAGAATGGGCCTATGATGTAGCATCTATGTGGCTAAGGCTTCCTAGATTTCCTTTAGGGTTATAGGAAAGAAAAAAATTTAGAGGCACTGTGAGATGTTTTGGAGAGCTAGTTATGAGCATTTTTTTAATCTTTTACTCGTAAAAGATTTCTATATGCTAAGAAATACATTAATATCTCTCAATCCACCAATCCCCTAGATGTCATTAGTCTAAAATCCAAGTTGGGTGATTGGCCTCAAGTTGTGGAGTTCAAATTCAACACTTTCATCTGCATTCATTGTAAAAAGATAGTTCGTTTAGCTAAATCTTTCCCAACTAAGGATAAGCCTAAGCCTAAGTGACCTGTGAAGAAAGTATAGAGATCTAAGTCTTTATTTGAGATAGGGTAGATGTTGGATATTACAAATTTGGGACTTTCAAGCCCCATATTGGTTAGGTGGCTGAGAAGGGGCAAGATGGGAGACCTTCTCCAATATTACCTCAAGCTTCAGTTATGACTCAAAAATTGATAGTAGAAAAACCCTAGGTTGAGAAGGATTATGAGAAGGTACAAGATGGGGTACCTCCTCTAGTTTTACCTCATTCTTTGGTAATGGATGAGAATGTGATGGTGGATGAAGGGTCTCTTGTTCAAGATGTGATTTTGGCCCCTAATGGATTAGCCACTAAGTCTCCCCTTGAGACATCTTTAAAAGAGAATGTTGGTATCAATATTAATCTACACATGGATCAGTTGAATGGCCCACATATTTATCACTAATAGGTGGTGCAAGGCCCCATGGTGGAGGAATTGGATTCAAATCTATCTTTACAAGCTAGTGAGAAAGTCACCGATAAGGATTTTGTGGGTTGTGGGAAGTCATGGTACTCTTTAGGTTTAGAGGGTGACATTGATTCCCTAATCACTATGTTCAAATACAAAAGCTAAAGAAGGATAAATATTCCCTCTCTATAGACATATACTCAAACTAGGACAAAATCAAATTGTGTTTCTACCTCGAGAGGAGTGGGAAGACCCTTGTCTAATCAAACTTAGACTAAGGTTAGTGAGGAGTAGATTGTTGATGGAGTGTAAAGGACCTTATTGGACATGGGGATGTCAGGTTCCCCAAAACATCCTAAATGAAGATTATTTATTAGAATATAAGGGATTAAGAAAAAAAGGACATATATATTAAGTATCACTACTTAAGATAACAAGTTCAAGAGAAGCATGTGAAAATGGAATTTATAAAATCTAAAGAACAACTTGGTGATATATTTAGAAAGCCCTTACCGAAGGACACATTTGAGTATTTTAGGACTAGACTATGGGTTGCTCCCATGTCTATCAGTCACTAAGCTGATTAGGAGGTTGCATAAAGCTTTAATTTATCATAAAATCATTCATGTTGATTCACATAGCTCACACTTTAGGTTTTCTATGGTTGTGAAAGATTTAAGAAGCTAGAACAGAAAATTGTTTCTTAGTAGATGAAGGTACTAGATTTGGACTGAACAATAGAGAATTACTTCGGTATTGAAGATTTGTTTATTTACTTTCACAATATTGTCAAAAGGAGAGAGACTGCATATGAAATATCAGTTAGTGAGAAGACAAAAAGGGAGAGGAAATTCTATGAAATATCTGTTGCTAAGAACATGAAATAGGAGCATGAATCAAAGACCTGAAAAAGATCAAATCCACAGGGAGAGTCTTCATGTAATGCTATATGTAGTGATTAAACATATTAAATATCAAGCTAGGGAGAGGTTATCGAGCTAAAAAATTTACCTATATATTTGTAAAATACATGTTTGGTATGTGTATGATATATTTCATATTGTTTGTGTTGCCATAAATACCAAATGGAGAGATTGATAACCTACAACTGATTGAATATCTAGATGAACTGAAGAAGTGTTGATTATTTGAGGACTAAACGAGTGGTTCATCCCCTGTCTATCAATCACTAAGGTGATCAAGAGGTTGCATCAACCTTTACTTTATCATAAAATCATTCATGTTGATGCACATATCTCACACCTTAGGTTTTCTAAGGTTGTTAAAGATTATAGAATCTAGAACAAAAAATTGTTTATCAGTACATGAAGCTACTAGAACTGGACCGAACAATAGAGAATTACTTGGTTGCTGAAGAGCTGTTTATTTTCTTTGGCATTAATGTCAAAGGGAAAGAGACTACATATGAAATATCAGTTAGTGAGAACACAAAAAGGGAGAGGAAATTCTATGAAATATCTATTGCTGAGAACATGAAATAGGATCATGAATCAAAGAGTTAAAAAGATCAAATCCATGGGGAGAGTCTACATGGAATGTTGTATGTGGTGATTAAACATATTAAATATCAAGCTAGGAAGAGCTTACCGAGCTACAAAATTTATCTATATAGTTGTAGAATATATGTTTGGTATGTGTATGATATATTTCATATTGTTTATGTTTCCATTAATGCCAAAGAGAGAGATTTATAACCTACAACTGATTGAATATCTAGAAAAACTGAAGAACCAGTGATTACAGATCAACGAGCTATCAAAGTGATATGTAAGATGATTAAATCAGTCAATATGTTGTCATTGATGTCAAATAGTTTTGACTATACTTATAAAGGTAGTTACAAACATCTGAACATCTATAGAAGGAAGCAAAGATGAAGAAATGATATACCTACATAAGGAAAAGATGGATAAGACAAATAAGGATAAGGTATACATTGTGTAACTTATTGATGAGTCTATGGATTTATATTATTGAATTGAGCATTTTACATTAATATATTATGAAGAAGATACCAGAACTGAACAAGTAAATGTAGTCAGTAATTGAATACTTCTATATACACCAAGTCATCCTATGTATACCAAGTGACAGTGCTAACTAAGTTAGTTATCACTGACACATTTCAATATTAACCGAGCATGGATGAAAACATTAAATGCTAAGAAAAATTGACTAAAATTGTTGAGATGGAAATTGTTATAATTTTGAGGAAGAGGATGAAGTTAGTTATAAGATCCATGATTGACAAAAATTCAGAGAATATCTAATGGATGAGATTGAAACATGTTATGGACACATTTTCTGAGGAAGGTTTAGGTGGGAAAATGGATGAAGGACATTAAGAGGCATAATCTGATGGCTGATATGAAAATGGTTTAATTGTATATTTAAGAGACATGAGTTTCATTGTTGAAACATGCCGAACAAATAGAGACTACAGAGATTTTGTGTGAAGACTTTATTCATGCATTCCTGATCAAACTGGTTACAAATAGAACTAAGCTGCAGACATCACCGAGTGAAGTAAGTTGAAGAAAATTGAGGAAGTGAATTGATTAATGATCAAATGATTTTTTTGAGCATAACATAGATCTAAATATTTTCAATTGAGTTGTATTTGAATCAGATCAGAATGGTGTCAGTTTAACCATTGATTCAGAAAAATCTCTTAACCGTGTAGACTTGATACTCTTTTGTATGACATTTAATGAATGTTAATTGTTATCTTGTTGACCTCATAGTGAATGCTAGTCAAAAATTAACTTTTAGTGGTAAATCATCTAACCAAGTCACACTTAACAGTGTGCATTGTAACCTTTAACAGGGTTGGCTCCAAACTGAGCTCACTTCAGAAGAGTGAAATATTTTGGGTTATCGGTCCCAAGTGGTTTTTCCATTACCATGGTTTCCATGTTAAATCATTGTGTTATGTGTTATTTTTTATGATTTTTTTCTATCATACTTTACATATTCCATACTTAATTTAATCAGTAATCATAGTTTGGATAATTACTAGTATTCGGCGAATGAACAAACAGTTAGATATTTTATCTTACCAAGTTCCAGTTATTGTTTTAAAAGTTTAGAAATTTACACTAGGAGTTTAGGACCATAGGATAAATGACTTAACTGATTCACCCACTCTCTTAGTTATTATAACAAGTTGTCCTTTGGGACAATAGTTACTTAAAATGTTGTCAAAGTTGCATAGCAACTTTTGACAATTATTACAATTTGTTAAAACCTATCAAAATATTACAAAATTACTATAAATAGACCACATGTACCCTAAAAATATTAGAAAACATGATATACACCCATTGACACACCTTGGGTGGTCTTTGACCATAGATGGCCAAGTAGGTCTTGATGGGTTCTAAACACTATATTGGCACCAGGGCCTTATTACAATGCAAAAAACATGATGAATGGTCTTAGAAGACCTTATTAAATTCTTGGAAACATAAAGAAACCAAAATTCTCCATAGGATCCATTGATCTCCTAGGTGCTCCCACACCAAAAATAAATCTCTTTCAAAATAAGGTATTAGTGCTAGATTGAAATGCTTTAGAACAAGCAGCAATGACATCATATAGAACATTTCAAATTAGAAAGAGATACATAAAAATTATCTCAATCATGCAAAATTATCCCAATGATAATTCGAACCATTCATGGAAGGTTAAAAATTAATAATTCACTAATATATATTCTCTTGTAAAATAATTTAATAATTTAATTTAAGAAGCCTCTATAGTTCTTTATGGAAAGAAGAAGAAAAAGGGTTTTTTTCTTCTAATGGTGATCTTCACTATGGGATTTTCCAAATGAGAATTTATCATCATTTGTTGGGTTCTAATAAGTTGAAATAAATGGGAGATCATTTTATATCATCTGAGAAAAAATATTGTAAGGAGTTAATTCTAAATGAGGAACTTTGGGATATTTTTATGAAGAGTGAGCTTACTCCTTATTTCATGGTCATACATAGGTATAATATAAACCTATCTAGCAAATTTTTCAATTCCTTGTAGAAAGGTTGTTGGAAACAATTGTCTGAATGAAATTGCTACTCAATTATGTATTGTCTTTGATGTCACACTATGTCATAGTCCGCAGCAATCAGTTCCTACCGAGCTCAGTTGGTCTGCCAGACAGGAATATTAGTGCTTACCGAGTTCACTCGGTTATCAAAGAAAAGCAGTGTCTACCAAGTTCACTCGGTTGTCGAAGAAAGATAGTGTTTACCGAGTTCACTCGGTCATCGAAGAAAAGATAGTGTTTACCGAGTTCACTCGGTCATCGAAGAAAAGATAGTGTTTACCGAGTTCAGTCGGTTATCAAAGGTAAAGGATTGTCGGTGTTTACCGAGTTCCCTCAGTCACCGAAAGATTATAGAAAGTTATGGTCACCGAGCACTGTCGGCCCTTGAAGGATTTTTGCAAATAGAGTTTGCTTAATTCAGCCGACTGTTATACTAAATAATGTCGATTTGACAAATCCAAAATCATATAAATAAAAGGTCAAATGTGAAAAATAAATATATACAGCAGAAGATTTATAGAAGAAAAGAAGGAAAGGTATATGTGAATTTGTGAAGGATGTTCAGATATCCTTGAGGAGTAGCAGAGTTTTATTCGATCAGAAAGGATCAGACTTATGTAGAACAGAGATCTGTAATCAGCAAGACAGTTGCATTATTATACAGGTCACTTTTTCATTGTTACCTTCTTATCATTGTAACAGTGAATTCTAAATCTCTTAACCGAGTTGGTTTAACAACCATAATGTAAATCCTCTAACAAGGTGACAATTCCATTGAATTGTTTTCAAGACCTCTTACCAGGCCACTCCTAGCAGGGTGTTTTAAATCCTCTAACAAGGTCACACCTAATAGTGTGTTTTGTAACCTTTTACCGAGTTGGCTTCTAACCGGGCATCACTTCAGAAAACTGAAAATCAGTACCTAGATACATTGGTGGTTTTTCCCATATTGGGTTTCCACGTTAAATCTTGTGTCTCTTGTGTTCTTAATTGCTTTCTCAATCATATACATGTGTTGTTGAATATCTAAAGATAATATTGCTAATAATTTCTGCATCATCAAAGTTACTGCAATCTATTTACCGAGTGCTAAAACAGATAACATTGTTAAGATATCCTAAGGGATCTGCAAAGAATTAATTGTCAAGTGTTTTATGGTTGACTGATTCACCCCCCCCCCCCTCTCAGTCACTTCATCCATATTCCATCAATTGGTATCAGAGCATTTGGTGCTTGCAGGAAGGGTTTCAAGGACCTAAGCTAAAGATCAGGATGTCTTACAAGAGGGAAATTCCAAAGCTCAACAGAGATAACTTTTCAGCATGGCAAGGTCTTATGCGACTTCATCTGGCTTCCATTGGTGATTCAGGATGCAAATACATTGATGAAGAATACACAATTCCTAATGGCGCATTAACTGTTGAAGACATTGCAGATAAAAAGACTCACAACACCATGATGATAGACATTGCATCTGCTCTTAGCTATGAAGAATTTGATGATATTAAAGACTACACCACTGCATATGAAATGTGGGTGGCACTGAAGAAAATATATGGTGGTGATGCAAATGTGAAAAGAGCCAAAGCAGAAAGCCTAAGAGGACAGTTTGACAAGATGAATATGAAGGAAGATGAAAACATTGCAAAATATGTTGAAAGAATCAAAGCAAGTGTAAGTGCAATTAGAGCTTCTGGAGGAACAATCTCAGATGAGACTGTTATAAGTAAGGTACTCAGAACACTACTCCCTATCTATGCAATAAGAGTATCAGCTATTCAAGAAAGAAGATGTGAAACAAACCACAATATAACTTTGGATGCTTTAGTTGGAAGATTGATAGCTTTTGAATTAGACAACTATGATAACTATGTTCCTAGTTCCAAAAATATTGAATCAGCATTTGAGGCCAAGGTTTCACTAAAGAAGAACAAGAAAATTAAAGAAGTTCAGTCAGAAAGTGAAGAAGAATCAGAAGAAAGTTCTGATAGTGATCTTGAAATTGTAGAAGCATTACTTGCAAAGAAGTACTCTAGAGGGAAAGGTAAATATAAAGGTAAAACTCCTTTAATCTATTTTTCATGTGAAGAAATTGGACATATTGCAGCTAGGTGCCCAAACAAGCAAGTCAAAGAAGAAAAGAGAAGTCACAAGTACTATGGAAAAAAGAATTTCAAATCATACAAGGATAAAGGTAAGAAATCATGTTTTATGGCTAAAGATTCTGATGATAGTGAAGAAGAAATCGTCTTTATTGCTATAAAAGATGAATCTGATGATGATGAAGATAAGATGGCACTTATTTCTCATATAAGCAAAGATGATATATGGATAATAGACAGCGGATGTTCACACCACATGACTGGTGACAAGACAAAATTTGAATATCTAGAAGACTGTGATAGTGGTAATGTAAGATTTGGAAACAATGAACCTTGTTGTATCAAAGGAAAAGGAAGAATCTCTTTAACCAAAGAACTCATATGTGATAATGCTTATTGGGTTGAAGGACTAAAACATAATCTTTTAAGTGTAGCACAGCTAATCAACATTGGTTTCAAGGTTGAATTCATGAATGGTCAAGCAAGACTGCTCGATGGAAAAGGAAAACTCATTGGATCAGGCAAACAAACAAAAGGTAACTTATTTTATCTTGATCTCAGTGAATATTCATGCTTTATTGCTCAAATAGAAGAAAGTTGGCTATGGCACAAAAGGTTATGTCATGTGAATTTTGATAACATGATAAAAATAAGAAAATTCAAGAAGGTTAGAGGCATTCCTACTTTGAAGAAACCTGACACTGGTCTATGTAAGAATTGTTAGATTGGCAAAATGAGTAAAACTAGTTTCAAGAGTAAGAACTATCAGTCTAAAGAAATTTTGGAAACTGTGCATACTGATTTATGTGGACCTATTGGAATACAAAGCTATACTGGAGATAAATTCTTTATTCTTTTCGTTGATGATTATTCTAGAATGATGACTGTTATGTATTTAAGAGAAAAATCAGAAGCATTTGAAAAGTTCAAATGGTACTTAGCAAGAGTAGAAAAAGAAACAGGGAAAAGATTGAAATGCTTAAGATCAGACAAAGGTGGTGAATTCATCTCCCATGATTTTAACAACTTCTGCATTGAAAGAGGAATCAAAAGACAGGTATCAGCTCCTAGAACTCCTGAGCAGAATGGAATAGCAGAAAGAAGAAACAGATCTATTATGGATTGTGCAAGGACTCTAATGATAGAAAAGAACATCACTATAAAGTACTGGAAGGAAGCTATCAGCACTGCAGTTCATACCTTGAACCGAGTACAACTGAAGAAAGACACATTCAAAACTCCTTATGAATTATGGTATGGCTATAAACCCAATGTAAGTTACATGAAAATATTTGGTAGCAAGTGTTATATCTTAAAAGAATCCAGAAGAAATAAATTTGATGTGAAAAGTGATGAAGGAATATTCCTAGGATATTCTAGCAAAAGCAAGGCATACAAATGTCTGAACTTAACTACTCACAAAGTCATAGAAAGTATACATGTAAAATTTAATGAGTTTGCAGAAAAGACTGAGGAAGAAAGCAAAAGGGAACCTGAGAACTACAGAAGATTCATTTACATTGAACCTGAAACATTGGCAGACACAACTATCAGTAAGGAAACTATATCTACCGAGCCGAGCACAGTTACCGAGTCACAGGAAGAAGTTCAAACCGAGTCACAGGAAGAAATTCAGACCGAGTCTCAGCCTGAAGTTACCGAGCAAATATCTACCGAGCCCGAGCAACATGAAGAAGAGATCCTAGAAGATAACAGCATGAATCATTCAAAAGGCAAGGAACCTATACTAGCCAAATATGTCAGAAGACATCATACACCAGACCAAATCATTGGAAACAAATCAGATGGTACTATGACAAGAAGCAAGCTAAAAGGTACATGTCTGCTTACTGATTTTGAACCTAGAAATATCAAAGATGCATTGGAAAATGAAAGTTGGATTGAAGCAATGAATGAAGAATTAGAACAAATACAAAAGAACAAAACTTGGACTCTTGTACCTAGACCTAAAGATAAGAATGTGATTGGAACAAAATGGGTATTCAGAAATAAGCTGAATGAAGATGGTCAAGTATCTAGAAACAAAGCTAGATTGGTATGTAAAGGTTACTCTCAAGAAGAAGGTATAGATTATGGAGAAACTTTTGCTCCTGTTGCAAGATTAGAAGGTGTAAGAACTCTACTTGCTTATGCAGCACACAAAGGATTTAAGGTATATCAGATGGATATAAAATCTGCATTTCTCAATGGAATTCTTGATGAAGAAGTCTACATTGAACAACCTGAAGGTTTTGTTGATCCAGATAAAAGGGACATGGTCTGCAGGTTACACAAAGCATTGTATGGTTTAAAACAAGCTCCTAGACCATGGTATGAAAGACTCCATAACTATTTGATTTAGATTAATTTCAAAAGAGCTAATGATAACAACAATCTGTATATTAAAGAAGGACCGGATGACAAAATTGTATTGGCAGAAATATTTGTGGATGATACTATATTTACAGGGAATGAGGATCAGTGCAAAGAATTTTCAGAGCAAATGAACAGAGAATTTGAAATGTCTGTGTTTGGTTTAATAAAATTCTTTGTTGGTCTTCAAATTCAGCAAAGCAAGAATGGTATATACATTACTCAATCCAAATACATTAAGGAGATACTTAAGAAGTTTGGTATGGAAGATTCAAAACCATTTGGTACACCCATGTGTACTGGACTAAAACTTACCAAAAATGATGATTCAAAAGAAGTTGATCAGACCCTATACCGATCTATGATTGGAAAATTGCAGTATGTAGTACATACAAGACCTGATATTGCCTTAGCAGTCAATATAGTAGCTAGATTCTCAGCAAAACCTAAGGAAAATCACATGATGGCAATCAAAAGAATCTTAAGATACTTAAGAGGAACTGAAGAATATGGTTTGTGGTATACATTTGGAGGCAATCTAGACTTGAAGGTGTTTACTGATGCTGATTGGGCAGGAAACATTGATGACAGAAAAAGCACAAGTGGTGGAGCATTTTTTCTTGGAAAAAGACTGGTATCCTGGACTAGTAAAAAGCAGAATTGCACATCTCAATCCACAGCTGAAGCAGAATATGTTGCTGCTGCAGTAAACTGTTCAAATATTGTTTGGTTCAAACAACTATTAGAAGGTATGAAGGTTGAAATCAAAGAACCAGTTGTTATATTTTGTGACAATACCAGTGCAATAAACATTTCTAAGAATCCAGTAATGCATTCCAAAACCAAGCACATTGCTATTAAATATCACTTTGTCAGAGAATTGGTGCAGGACAAGGAAATCAGATTAGAATATATTCATACAAAAGAACAGATTGCAGACATTTTTACCAAACCATTACCTAAGGATGCATTTGTGTATCTAAGAGGTAAGTTAGGGGTCATTCCCCTATCCGAGGCTCACTAAATACAGTTTTAGTGATGCATCAACCTGAACATGATTGAAAATCAACTTGTTGATGCAGCATATTAAAGGAATCATTGCATATGAATCAGTACTTGAGGTATATTAATTTTCACCGGTAATATGTAAATTGTCTTTGGCATGTGTTGTCAAAGAGGGAGTGTTTTCTATGTCTTTGCTATTATTTTCAAGAAATTTTCAATAGTCAGAAGGAAGAATTTTCAGGATACAGGAAGTTTGCTGACAGAAGGAGATTTGAATCTGAACCGAGCTAACTCTTTCAAATTTATTTTGCTATGACATATTGTGTTGCCATCAATGCCAAAGAGGGAGATTGTTGGAAACAATTGTCTGAAGGAAATTGCTACTCAATTATGTATTGTCTTTGATGTCACACTATGTCATAGTCCACAGCAATCAGTTCCTACCGAGCTCAGTCGGTCTGCCAGACAGGAATATTAGTGCTTACCGAGTTCACTCGGTTATCGAAGAAAAGCAGTGTCTACCGAGTTCACTCGGTTGTCGAAGAAAGATAGTGTTTACCGAGTTCAGTCGGTCATCGAAGAAAAGATAGTGTTTACCGAGTTCACTCGATCATCGAAGAAAAGATAGTGTTTACCGAGTTCAGTCGGTTATCAAAGGTAAAGGATTGTCGGTGTTTACCGAGTTCCCTCGGTCACCGAAAGATTATAGAAATTTATGGTCACCGAGCACTGTCGGCCCTTGAAGGATTTTTGCAAATAGAGTTTTCTTAATTCAGCCGACTGTTATACTAAATAATGTCGATTTGACAAATCCAAAATCATATAAATAAAAGGTCAAATGTGAAAAATAAATATATACAGCAGAAGATTTACAAAAGAAAAGAAGGAAAGGTATATGCGAATTTGTGAAGGATGTTCAGATATCCTTGAGGAGCAGTAGAGTTTTATTCGATCAGAAAGGATCAGACTTATGTAGAACAGAGATCTGTAATCAGCAAGACAGTTGCATTATTATACAGGTCACTTTTTCATTGTTACCTTCTTATCATTGTAACAGTGAATTCTAAATCTCTTAACCGAGTTGGTTTAACAACCATAATGTAAATCCTCTAACAAGGTGACAATTCCATTGAATTGTTTTCAAGACCTCTTACCAGGCCACTCCTAGCAGGGTGTTTTAAATCCTCTAACAAGGTCACACCTAACAGTGTGTTTTGTAACCTTTTACTGGGTTGGCTTCTAACCGGGCATCACTTTAGAAAAGTGAAAATCAATATCTAGATACATTGGTGGTTTTTCCCATATTGGGTTTCCACGTTAAATCTTGTGTCTCTTGTGTTCTTAATTGCTTTCTCAATCATATACATGTGCTGTTGAATATCTAAAGATAATATTGCTAATACTTTTTGCATCATCAAAGTTACTGCAATCTATTTACTGAGTGCTAAAACAGATAACATTGTTAAGATATCCTAAGGGATCTGCAAAGAATTAATTGTCAAGTGTTTTATGGTTGACTGATTCACCCCCCCCCCCCTCTCAGTCACTTCATCCATATTCCATCAAAGGTTTGGTTTCTATTACTAGTATCAAGTTTAAGGTGACTCCATGATTGATAACAAAAGCTACTAGTCTCAAGTGTGAGGGAGAAATTTTTTAGAAGAAGAGCTCATGTTATTCTTACATTAAGAACTTATTTGAAAAGGCTAAAAAAATAAAGGTTGAATGAAATGAGTATTGACCAATCTCTAATTTTTCCCCCTTATGCTATGGTTAATTATCATATAATAAAATACTTTACTTTAGAAGGTTGGAATAATTCTATCCATGACTATCATTTCCCCATCCTCGATCATATTATACATTGTGAAAAAATTGAGATGCTTTTTTTTTTTTTTCTATTTACCTCCCTTTGTAATAGCATTTATAAAGGGTCATTTCCCCCTCTAAACTATGGTTTGATGTTATTTTTTCATCAATTTAAGTTTGATAGATCTCCCTTTAGAGGCATGTTCATCTCTTACCCCTAATCTAAGCCTAACTAATAGAAGGACCAACAACAAAGCTTTGTAAGAATATGGTTTATTGAGAGTATCCTCCTCCTAGACAAATCTAATCCTAGTGAAAAGAAAAAGAGAAAAGTAGATATGATTGACAATTATAAAAACACTTTAGTTGCTGAGCTTTTGGAAGATACTCCTAAAAAATGAAAATTCACTAGTTGTGACCCCAACCTTGTTAAGGCTAAGAAGGGTAGAAAAGGGCCCAAATGCAAAATACCTATGGTGTAAATTGATGATATCGACGGGGACACAAATGAAGTGGAGGGTCAAGATAATTGTGACATTTATATTAGGATTAAAGTATGTACTTTTATTATTACTCATGAAACATGGGTCAATGAGTTTGACTCAAAAAAATACATAGTTGAATCCTGATAGTATCATCACAATTTGACTTTGTATGGAAAATATCTCTTACTTATAGATTCAAGAGAAGTCATAAAGAAGAACCCCCTTGATCTAATGGTTAATTTGGATGACTATGATGACATGATGGACAAGGTCTACCCTTCCCTTGTTCATACTAATTAAAATACTAAAGTTGGGGATTCTTCTCCCCCAAGCCCTAGTACAAATGATAATAAGTATCTTCAAATTCATGAGAAAATTAAATACTTTCATAAGAAAGTTAATGATCTTGAAGAGAGTATTGCTTCTACTACTAATTTGAAAGATAAATTTATGAACATGTTCACTTCCCTCTATAAGGTCATTGATGGTTTATTGAGAAAAGCTAGTATGGGGCTTGTATTTGGACATAGAAAAATGAGTAATAATTTGAAAAAGGATTTGGGTGGTGGTCACGACTATGGTATTGCTGAGAAGTATTGAAATGTTTAGGCAAAAGAATTGACCAAGAATCTACGTCATCAAACATGAAATTTTGATCTTATTACTCTGAATGGATCTATTTTCTCTTAATTTATATTTGATATCAGATTTTATTAATATGCGTGTACTATCTATTTTCATTGTGATCATTTTTTGAAAAGGATGTTTCTCCATTAAGTAGGGTTTGTTTATACTACTCTATCAATATTAGTTATCTCACGCAATAAGGGTTTTTTGTGTATTGAACTTAGTAATTTTTCTATTTTTATATCTCACATAATAGTGGTTTTCATCTATTAATAAGGGATTGTTTTTATTATATTAACATTTATCAATTTTATTCTAAATCCATCTTTCTGGTTGTCTATGGAGGTGGAAATAGGAAAATAGAGGTTTTATTATGGCAATCCCCTATACAACCATAATACTTTTCCTTTGTTTTGTTTGTGTTGGTGGTAAATAGGTGCATGAAGAAAAGTAGAGTGTACATAATAGATCCAAGTTTGTCTTTTTATTTTATCTATACACTCTACAATACAACACATAGATATACCCACAACATGGTACTAGTCAAGCTCTAGACTCTATCTATCCTAGAATAAGATGTTCATAGTCCTAACTTTAATTTCTAGTAATCAAAATACCTTCATCTGTAAGTATTTGCTGGTTATTTTTAGTATTTTAGTTTTTGTATCTAGTTAATAGCCATCTATTTAATTTACCATCTTGGCTCTCCCAAGAACTAATCTATTGAGGTAGCATAAGATAAACCTTCTCTTTTAGATCTTGATATCCTAAGGGTTCAAAATTCCATACCCTATATCTATAAATCAAAGTCTTGGGATTGAACTAGATTTGGCTTTGTGAAATCATGTTCTATTATCCTTTGTTGTATTACTATATTTTTTTTTAAACACTAGAGTAATTTTTGTTTATATTAAAGAGATCTATAATATTCATCTAGAACATTATTTTTTAGACAATGAAATAATACAAATATGAAATTTTAATTCTTTTTATTATTTCAGAAGTTATTATATATGATAATTTTTAGTTTGTACTTTATTGATTAAAGAAGATATTTGATTATTTATAAATGAACGCATGCACATTAAATTGTTCTATTATGCACAATAAAAATAAAAGACACTTTTAAATTAATAAAAATACAAATGATGTGGTACAATAGTAACTCTTTGTAAAGGAATTACAAATGTTTACAATCTTGAATTTCTAGTTTAGGAATAGATTGAACAAAATAATCTACATGCTAAGGTAGATCTATTTATAACAAAAGTAATACTAGAATCATATAGGTACATGTATTAGTTTCAATTAACTAAAAGGACTAAGGTGAGGATCAAGGTTGATCGAAGAATGCATTGAAGATTGATCCATCACAACATATGATTGTATTAACTTTATGGCATACTTATATTACAAAATAGTCATCCATAATCTATGTTAAAGTACTAGTATCATTCATAGAGAATATTTGTATATGCTTTCTATCATATATTTAAAGTAATATGTACCTCACATATTAATTACATTTTTAGGAGACTCTTATGTAATCATAAATTTATGTTATATTTTAATCTTTTAATAGACATATCTTTTGTAACTAAATTTCTAGAGTATGTTCAAAATGTAATATGAAAATATAGAAGTGTGCTATAATAATAAATTATTTTATTGATTAGTTTTGTAGTTGCACAAGGTAGTATCTCAAGATCAAACCTCACACAGAAATATAATTATTCCAATACTAAAAGTTTATGCAATCAAAATACATTGACAATTGACTTAGTTATTAAAAATAATCGTGCAATGTTTAACTATTTAAAAGGTCACTATTTATATATAATGAAATAAAAAATAAAAAATTAAAAGAAGAAATTAGGATTGATATTTTATAGCTATATGGCATGTACGTTCATTGAAAGTTCTTTAAATAGTGAAACTATAAGACAATGAAAAATAAGTAATGACATGTCAATGAAAAAAAGAAAAGATAGTAAAATTATTAGAAGATAAATGATGTAATTTTCTAGTCACATGTAAAGTAAACAACATTTTTCCAAATAAAAAAATCATATTTTTAAATTTTATCTAAAAATCTACTACGTATATATGTAAATAAATTAATGTTTTAAAGTTAATAAAATAAGATGCAATATTTAAAAAAAAATAATAGTAATAATTGAGTTATAATTTATTAATGTTCTAAAATTAGATTTTTTTATTAAAGAAAAGATATTGAGAAATGCTTTTCTTAAGGTGTCCTTTTTATTTATAAAATTAAATTTTTTTAATGATGTAAAAGATGGTAATTGTATTACATTTTTTTATGTAATATTTTTTTTTAAAAATTGATAATAATTGAGTTATAGTGATTTAATAAAATTAGATTTATCAAAGCATCCAAGATTTTAGAAATTAACACTAGAATTTTGTTTATAAATGTACTAAAATATACCAATAAAGATTCAATTAAATCAATTTTTTTTTTCCAAATAGAATATTACGTACCAGTGGCAAACATGGAATCCCTTAGTATAATTAACTCATATGTAGCTTATTACATATATGAAATCTCTACTGATCAAAGAGCTGAAGAAAGTAGGGAGAGGATTCCCTCTGCTCAACTGTTATTTAGAGCTACTTTATTTTTTGATTTATGTTATTTGTCCTTCTCAGAAAGAGGCCAAAGTAGGATCATCAGCAAGGGATGGCTTTATTATTACATCATCTTTGATGGCCTTGCTATAATGGTTTTTCTTGTTCCAATGTGTGTTCCATGGCATGAATCCTCCATATTTTGAGGAGGTCTTGATCATAGGCAACACATCTTTAATGAGTTTTGCGAGCTCAATATTGTGAATGCAAAGCTACACAAAATAAATTACAGAAAATGAAACACAATAGACACAAAACAAAGGATTTATAGTGGTTCGTCCTACTAGACTACATCCACTCTACAAGCAAGGGATTCTCTTTTATTTATCTCTAGTTTTCTCAGTCTACTTACAACTAGTATTAAAATAATATATATATGAGATGCCTTACAAAAATGGAATACACATAGTGGGAGAGTGGAGAATCTTCAATTACATAAGAGGTTGCCAAACATAGGAAGTGGTTACAAGAAAATTGGTTGCTATGGAATAACTCCAGCCATTACCATAGATTTGGCTTCACACGTAACTCCAACCATTACAGACTTGGCTTCACAAGAAACCAACCATCTCCCACTTGAAGACAAGTCATATCAGAAAGAAGAATACTCAGAGATATCCCCCGCAGTAGGCTAAGGTCACTTCTTCAAAATACCGAGAGAAACTCTACAAGACTTGAACTTCTCCCTTGTTATGATATTCCTCAAAGCATCCACCTGACCCCATCCAATGACATTTGAAGAATGAGAAAGTACATCTCCTACCACCCACATGAAAAACCCAAAAATGCCTGAAAGAAAACCAAATTCACTGCTAACTACAAAAAACACCAGAGTCACAAACTTCCACAAAAGGCCTTTATCTTCTAGTTCAATATATTGATCACAATATGGATTCTATCCCAACTAAGGATCACCTTCAATTTCATCCACCTGAGGTTCTTTGGCAGCAACTTGTGTACTATCATCTACCTAATCCCCAAAACTTTCATTGTCAAGCATACTAAGAAAATCATTAATAATAGAATTTGTTTCAGCATCTAATTGATCCAATGAATTTTTGGACAATTGATATTTCACACAATGACAAATCTGAAACAAGATGAACAACTCCCACTTCAACATGACTCTCTATTACATACAAAGTACCTAATTTTTTTCCCCTAGTAATTACCAAGGCCCCCTTTTTAACTTTACATCTATTTGATTCAAAACTAATTTCACAACCTTGAGAACCCAATTGTCTAGCCAAGATTACATTTTGTTTGAGCTGAAGAACATATCTAGCATCACATAACAACCAAGTATATCCATTTTTTAGTTTTAATGAAATATACCCTTTTCCAACCACATCACAAGATTCATTGTTACCAAGAAAAACCTTACCGAAGTCACCAGTTTGTAGATTTTTGAAATACTCCTTGTACAAAGTGACATGAAATGATGAACTTGAATTAAGCACCCAACCATTAGTTGGAATTTCTTCTTGGGTTAAAAGAATAACATCAACATCTTCTTGGTATGTTGTGTTGGCTTTGTTATTGATCGTCATTTCTTGAGTCTTTTTGTAGTTCCAACAATTCCTTTTTATGTGACCTAGCTTGCTACAAAACCAACATTCTCCATTTTGGCCCTTGGACTTTGATCTTCCTCTATTGTTATTTCTACCTCTATCTTCACCCCTTCCTCTATTTTCAGTACTTACACTAGTCAAGGCATCACCAGATGAGGGATCTTTTTTTTTCTTCTCATATCTTCACTGAGAAGAGTGGCTGCAACATCATCAAATTTTAACTTACTTTTGGCAGCCACCGAAGTGCTCACTGCCATCACCACACCTTCCTAGCTATTCGGTAAAGAACACAATAATAAGATATCCTTGATTTCATCATCTAAGTTAATACCCATAGAAATTAATTGGGTGACTAATATATTAAATTCATTTAAATGATTTGACATAACTCCCCCTTCTCACATTTTCAAATTATACAATTTCCTCATGATAAATACCTTATTGGAAGCTGATGCAATCTCATACGAGGAAGATAGTTTGTCTTGCAACTCCTTCATGGTATTCTTAGTTGATACATTGAAGAGCACATTACTAGACAATGATAAGAAGATAGTTGCCCGAGATTTCATGTCCATCTTCTCCCAATCTTCATCCGACATTGAAACCTTTCCCTTTGTTTTCCCTTGCAATGCAGGTGATAGATCTTACTTGATCAACACTGGCTCTATCTGCACTTTCCATAAGCCAAAGATCTGACCTATAAATTTCTCAATCCTCCATTTGTCTACTTTGTCCATTCTTCTAGAAATTGTTCACGATTTCCAACTAGCTTCACCACTCAGTTATTACAATGAGCTTCTTCACCAGAGCTCTGATACCAATTGTGAATGTAAAGCTACAAAAAATAAATTACAGAAAATAAATTAGAATAGACATAAAAACAAAGAATTTATATTGGTTCGTCCTACTGGACTACATCCACTCTACAAGCAGGGGATTCAACCAGGATTATTCCAGGATTACAATAATATATATATGAGATGCCTTACAAAAATGACATAAACATAGTGGGAGAGTGGAGAATCTTCAGTTACATAAGAGGTTACCAAACATAGGTAGTGGTTACAATAAAATAGGCTTCTATAGAATAACTCTAGCCATTACAATAGATTTGGCTTCATGCATAACTCCAGCCATTATAGACTTGGACTCACACGTAGTCAACAAATATAGCCAGTGATAGCACCACCCTTCGCACCCAGAAGGCCAAGGTAGAAGCTCTGTGTTTAAACACATAAATCCTATATCCTTATTCCTTACCATATCCCACACTATATTTGACACATCAAATAGAAATATAAAATATAAATGCCATCCATATAAATGCAGTCAGTAGAACCATAAATAAACATAACATCATCATATGAAAATAAAGATCATCATTTAACTAAGAACATGATATAAATCAAATAATCAAAGTATGGAATCATGAATTACAATTGAAGATTGAAACATACACATGAATAGTTACCTAAAATAGTTTGGCATCATAAACTGAAATGGTAGTAAACAGGTGGGTATTATACTAGAATTCTAGAGTACGCTCAAAATTTCATATGAAAATATATAAGTGCACCATAACTATTAATTATTTTATTATTTAGTTTCATTGTTGCACAAGGTAGCATCTCAAGATCAAACTTTAGAGAAAATTATAATTTTTTCTATACTAAAATCTTATGCAATCAAAATACATTTACAACTGAACTAGTTATTAACTAATATACCTATCACAATGTTTAACTTTTTACAAGGTCACTATTGATATATAATGAAATTAAAAAAGAAAAAGGAAAATAAGAAATTAGGATTCATATTTTATAACAATATGACATGTAAGTCCATTGAATATTGTTGAAATAGTGAAACTATAGGACAATAAAAAAGAATCAATGACATATAAACTAAAAAAAGAAAAGATAGTAAAATTATTACAAGATAATTGATGTAATTTTTTATCCATATGTAAATGTTAAACAATACTTTTTCAAATGAATAAATCATATTTTTAAATTCAGATTTAAAAAATCTACTTTCTATTAACAAAATAGCATGGAATTGAGGTGTGATAAATGTACATGAATTAATGTTTGAAAATAAATAAAATAAGATGAAATATTTTTAAAAAAATCATAAATTTATATCTGATGTCTTATTTTATCAATGCATGTACTATCTATTTGCACTCTGACCATTTTCTAATAAAGGTTTTTTCTCCATTAAGTGGGGTTTATTTCTATTACTCTATCAATATGATTTATCTCAGTTAATAGCAGTTTTCCTACATTGACCATTGTTTGTTTCAATTTTTATATCTAACATAATTGGAATTTTCCTCTATCTAGAAGGGTTTTTTATGTTACCATTTATCAATTTCATTCTAAATCTATCTATCTAGTTGTCTATGGAGGTGGAAATATGAAATTAGTAGGTTGATTATGAAAAACCCCTATACAACCATAATAATTTCCCTTATGTGTGTAGGTGATGAATAGGTTCATGGAGCAAAATATAGTGTACATGACAGATCCATGTTTGTCTTTTATTTTCTGCTTGTACACATTATAACAAAACACACAGGTTTTTGGTGTATTTCATTAATTATCTAGGTTTACGCTAGTTTTAATTGTTAAAAAAAAGTTAGTTTAGTTGATAAGTTATTCCATAAGGCAGTTTTTTAACAGGAATAAAGGGCTTTATAAGCCACGCCAATGTAATGAAAGTGAATCCCAATTGAATTATTTAAATAAAAATGTTGTTCTTTTGCATTTGATGTTCAATTAATCTAGCATCTGATCCCTGATTTTGGTATTAGAGCCTCCTAGGTGAAACTGTCCAAGGAGGCTCGTATTCTCCATAACAAAAATATGGCAATGCTTCGACTACTATGGACGGAAGCTTGTAAATTTGTCATTTGGAGATTAATAAAGAAGTGTATCGGACACCCTTGCATGTACATTGTTCTTACAGAGTTGTATCCATCCTGTACATGCACATTGTACGATATATTTTATCTTAGTTTGCACCCAATCTGCAATACACATGGCTTGTAATGAGAAATGGAAAAGTAAAAAGAGATTTTATGAGTTTTGAATCATCAAATTCATCTCAAGAAGATCACAAGAGAATTTTTCGTTTTTATAATTGCTTTGAAAAAAACCACGTAGACTTGGTGTGCAGGAGGAAATAGTTTCATGTGAAGAAATAAATTTGTGTTATTAAATCTTTATATATTTTCAGGAGCCTCTTATGTAGTAGTTACATTTATATAATTTACTAGTAGTTGCAACTCAGTTTACAATTTTTACGTCTAATAGATGTTATGTTATTTAATTTTTTAGTTTTATTCTTTTTTTTTTTGTAGATACGATTGTTCATGAATAATTATTAAATAAAAGTAAATTATTATTTATTAGTGGAGGAAGGTGACCCAATCAATAAAAAGAATCGTTGAATGACTTCCAATTTTATAGATAATTTAGTTTCTTATTTTATTAATTTACTGATAGTATATTTCGTAATAATAATTTGTTAGTTAATTTTAAATTGAATTGAATAATTTGATTTAAAACTTAAATATTAATTAATTTATAAGAATATAAAAATTATCCAAAATTTGAATGTATTTAATATAATTAGTATTTGTGAATATAAACATAAAAGTGTAATTTAGATATATATAT